>SNQJ01S0031406.1:0-17043 GCA_010110895.2 Picea sitchensis
GCCATGTTTGCAACGTCTCTCTTGCGACGTTGTAAACGTCGGTCTTGCCACGTTTGCAACGTCTCTCTTGCCACGTTTGAAACGTCTCTCTTGCGACGTTTACAATGTCGGTCTTGCCACGTTTGCAATGTCTCTCTTGCCACGTTTGAAACGTCGCAAGAGAGACGAAAATTAGGTCATCGGAAAAACGACATCATGTGAAACGACATTTGAGGGGGTCTGAGGTTTGTCAGTCTTTCGACAATAGAAAGTGGCAATTGCGTCGAACGCGCCGTCGGAACTTGACCCAAATGTAGTAGTGACACAATGGTCACGTCCTTCAATGTAAGTTTAATGAGCCCAGAGAAGGTAAGCTCGGTGGCTTTTCATGTTTAGGGAGTCTGAAAAAACATAAAAGGAGACTCTGTTGGGGTACCTTTTTTGAAGGTAGTCTAGTCGGTTCGAAAAATGGGTAAACTAGCACCGATAAGACGTCTTAATCAAAACCATTTTTAACGAGTGTGATAAAGACAAGATCACTTGACAATTTTTTCACTTTTAAGGAGTCTGAAAAAATATTAACTATGGACTCCGTCAGGAATGTTCTTCTGGACCATTTTAATGAGTGTGAAAGAATAAGGTCACTCGATGATCTTTTCAATTTTAGGGAGTCTAAAAAGAGCTTAACTATGGACTCCGTGGGGGTTCCTTTTTCATAAATTTAGTCCCTTGGGCCTGAAAAAGGGGTAAAATTATACCTGAGGGTACTCTTCTAGAGAACAGAAGTTCCTTAGAGTATACCTTTGTTCGTACAATTGAATTTCTAGACTGAAAAAGGGGTAAACTACTGCCGGACAGACGTGACTTCAAATTTTAGTTTAACGAGCGTGAAAGGCCACAAGATCGCTCGACAATCTTTTCATGTTTAGAGGGTCTGAAAAGGGTTTAAAAGAAGACCCGTTAAGTTTTTTGGGAGTCCCGAAGGTGAGGTCAAGAGTGAAAAAGAATCATGTAAATGACGCTCAAACATGTATTTAGGAAAAACAACAAGGACTCCCAAGTCTACAGTGATTAGAGACAGCATGGACACCATAATGCAACCAGGATCTACCTAGGGCATCCATGTTCTGGTAATATCTACCACCAAATCGCGACACTTATAAAGTAGCAGTGATGGTTCTGTGTCACAAATTGATGGGATAGATCCTATGGAAGATGGATAAAGACAACGAGATACAAAAGTCATGGTATAAACCTAACCTACATGCTCAAGTTGAGCATCTAAGATTTTTTTTTTTTTTTTCATGAATCGTAAAAGGTGTCCCAAAACTCCAAAAACAGTCCCAATACCCGATCAAAACCCTCCCCTGCAACTCCTGAATCATTCTAAATGATTTTTGGTATAAAGAAAATGATAAGGGAGGCCAAAAAAATGACAAAAAGAGGCCAAAAAGTCTATAAATAGAAGCTGGCAACTCATTATCACCATTGTTGATTTGGAAATTGGCTTTGGAGCCAAAAGACCCCCTTTGATAAAAGTGGTGATTCCGGGAGCTATAGTGGACGAAACAAACTTCTATCTGGACCAAGTAAGTACAAATGCCTCTATCTTGCAATTAAATTCTTTATTTTTTCTTTGAGTTTCATTTTTTGGGGGGGTGTCAAACTTTAAAAGGTCGGCCCTAGGTCCACGCAAGTTGTCTCTGGACAAACCATGTGTACACTTGAGTAGAGTAAAGTATGCATGCATGTACACGCGACTGTCACTTTTACAGCACACGTGGACCTCCCTTAGTGTATAAAAATTAGAAAAAACAAGGGCTCACCCTCCTAGACCTTGTTGTTTTGGTAGGATGTATGTTCACTAGAGAGAAAGGGAGCATGAATAAGTTAGCGAGTTGGTCACGGAAGAACCGAATGATGTGGCCACATTAATGCAATGTGGTTTGTTAAATTTTTTCCTATGTCCTTTTATGCGGGCTCAACCGAGGCTACTGAATGCCTTGGTTGACTATTGGCATCCTGATACAGAGGCGTTTATGCTAGAGGGGCAATCACTGGTGCCCACCACCAAGGATATATACTTTTTGACTGGCCTCTCAAGGAGAGGGGAACCATTCAACTTCAAGACGTTTCCGTGGGGGTCAGATAACATAGCGGAACTGATAGTCCTTTACTGTGAGTCTGGGACAGACCGATTGAGCTCCAAGGTGCCCATAAGAAATATCACTAACCTATCGCTACAAGCGATAGTATTGCTCATTGGGCAGATTACTGGTTCTGTGGCTTTGCATCAGGCATCTCATGCACAGATGAACTGTGTTGTCCAGTGCTTGAACGCACAAATTTTTGACTGGAGTACCACATTGTTGGAGTGCATGAAGAGGCAATTGATAGATTGCCGACTGTAGACACAGAGGAACTTTGGGTTCGAGAGTATTTTGTGTTTTTTCTTCTTCTTCGAGAGTTTCGAGTTTTAGTCCTCGAGTAGTGGTACGAGGACATCAGGCCTCGTTTCCTGTGACGTGTATATGGGCAGTATTGCTGCCACGACAGGGTGGTGGAAGGACTAATGAGTCCTTCGATGATGACTTATTTTCCTGGTTGTCGTAGCAGATCCTTGTTATCGAGGACTACCCATATGCAAGGATTGAATTTTTGAGGGATCTTGAGATACCCATACCTCCTAGTGAGGAGCGAGGAGATATGAGTGAGTCTCCATCTTTGTAGCTGTTTTTATTTTTTATGGATCATATATAATTTTTATGTCGTTTTTGTTATATATCATTTTTTTTAATATTCCAGAGTATTTGACGAATATGTGTTTGTTGTATGCACATGTGGGACCAGTGTGACTTGTTGATTATGCAAGGAACATGCGTCGTCCTCGTCCAGGGGCCACAACTACCGCTGTCGGGGGACCAACAGTAGCAGGATATCTCACAGCCCGGGAGGCTGAGAGGGTACTTAGACGAGTTGAGCGGAACTTTACTTCACTCACTCGCATGGTCCCTATGGCAGATATTGAGGACCTGCCACCATCCATGCAGCTTCATGTAGTGGGGGCACCTTGGACATGGGTCTGATTGTTTCGGTGTTTAGCCAATGCTATGGATCAATATAATAGGGCCCACAGGCCCTAAACCTATTTAGACATTTTACGTGCCACGAGAACTACTTGTATATATTTTTTGAGGGCATAATCCCCGTGACTCATTATATTTTTGAGGCGCTTGCGTCCATCTGTGTACTCTGGTTACTTTTATGATTATATATGGATTTTTATGTCTTTTGTGTCTTATGGATCATGTGTGTAAAAAATGTATTTACATGTTTATGTGAATTTCCTTTCATGTGTGTGCAAGATGCCAATCTAAAATGTGATTAGCTAGAGTATCAATAGCTTGGTTTAATCTCCTAGGAATGTGAAAATATGTAATATAATGAAAGTTTCATTCTAAGAGACGTACCCTAAGGAATCGTCGGTGTAAGGTCAGGTCATGCACCCGGTAGACTCTATTTAACTGAGACACAACCAGCTGAGTGTCGAGATAGACTTGGAGATGAGAGATACCAAATGACAATGCATCACGAAGCAACTCAATAACTGCATTATATTCGACGACATTATTTGTGGTGTCACCTAAACATACCACTCCAAAAGATAACAACTGGCCTTGAGGTGTAAATATTACCCAAGCTGCGGGGGCAAGCCTCTGAGTGTGCTGGCTAGCACCGTCTACATACCCAATGAACACCTCGGATTCACTTGACATCTGCCACGGTGATGAAAGAAAATATCAACGACACGTCCATAATACTAAAAGAAACTAGAAAGTAATAGTACAACGACTATACATATGTTACAAAAAGTTACCCATGGTGAACTGCCTATGAGTAATACTTCTTGAGGTAGAGCCCATTTATAGGCTCCGCCAAAGCATTCCCTTCAAATTAAACCAGATGATAAGCACCTTTTTTTAAAACCTCTTTTATGATAAAAGGTTCGAACCACATGGGTTTGAATTTTCCTGCCCCCAAGGGGTCCTTATCTTGGTCATAGACCAGGACAAGGTCGCCTTCAGAAAAAATCCAAGGACAAACGGACCTATCATATTGACACTTAACCTTATGTTTGTGAGCCTCGTTGGCTAGGGACGCATCATGACATTTCTCATTGAGGTGCTCAAGGTATACTAATTGTTCTTCAAGTGCAAAAGTGTCTGGCAATAACTATACTGCCAACTTTAGGGACGGGATCTGACATTCGATAGGCAAGACTGCTTCCAGCCCATATACGAGTTGAAAAGGTGAGAAAGTGGTGGCAGTCTTAACAGATGTTCGGTAGGCCCATAATGTCGAGTATAACATTAAATGCCAATTTGACTTGGCTGAGTTGATTGTTCGTTGTAGGATGGTCTTAAGAGATTTGTTTATAGCTTCAACTTGACCGTTTGATTGGGGGTAGTATGGTGATGAATGTTCTTTCCGTAACCCAAGATTTGATGTTAACTCAGTGATCATATGGTTCTAAAATTGACTGCCATGGTCAGTGACAATCTCCCTTGGGATGTCGAACCTTTCTATGATCTGGTTGAATAAAAAGAGAGTTGCAGTCTCTCCATCATCCTTAAACGTTGGCATAGCTTCAACCCACTTTGTGAAGTAGTAGATAGCTACGATGATATGGCAGTGCCCCCTTGTTGAAGGAGGGTTGCATGTAGTGTAATCAATCCCCCACTTGGTGAAGGGACCAACTATGATGACAGGAAACATGGGAGCGGGGTGTGCCCTCATCTTCCTTGAGAAGATTTGGCATGGGTGGCACTTTTTGACTGATTTGATACAATATTTGATTAGTGTCGGCCAGAAGTAACCTGCTCATAGAATCTTTTGAGTTGTTTCCAACCCAGACAAATGACCGCCACATGCTCTAGTGTGGCAATCATTAAGCACGATGATTTCTTCCTCATGAGTGAGACATCGACATAGGATGCAATCTACACCTCTCCGATACAATGTATCATTGAGTATAAGATAATTTTTAGCCTGATGGCGTATGCGTCGACGCTCATCATGAGAAGCAGATGTGGGACACTTCAAAGTCTAGATATAGATAAGTATATATCCATACCAGGGATCCAAAGATGTGATCAAAAACACATCTCCCCTGATAGGCAATTCTTTAGGCACAACGTCACCTGACTCAACTAGAAGTTCCGAAATAAGTTCTGCAAAGACCAGTGACTTTTTGGATTTCACTGAAATGAAGTCTAAGTCAAACTCCTGGAGGATGACTATCCATCTGTTGATCTTTCCGCCTATTACCCATCATGTCAACATGTACTGGAATGTATTTACAATGACAATGATGACAGTTTTGCGAAACATAACATAATGACGTAACTGTTGAATAGCATGAACTGCTACCAACGCAAGTTTTCGATATGAGAATAATTGAGTTCCGGTCCTACGAGGCCTCGGCTCAGGTAATAGATCACGTATTCGGAGAACAAGTCATCTTCTTGAACTAAAACCATGCCAATGGTTGACTCTTCTATAGTTAGATATAATAAGAAATCTTTGTTATAGTTAGGTGGTCGTAGCAGAGGGGCAGTGGTGAGGGCATGTTTCAATGTGTTGAAACAACATTGAGCAACATCATCCCAGTAAAAAGGAACATCTTTCTTTAGTAAGCGCATAAAGCCCTTGGTGATCTTGGCATAGTTGGTGATGAAGCGTCGTAAAAAGTTCACCTTGCCTTGTCGACTCTGAAGTTGAAGGATGGTGCATGGGGGAGGTAACTGAATTATTGCCTCCACCTTGAGAGGATCGACCATGATCCCTGTCGTTGATATGATGAAACTTAAAAAACGTCTTGACATTACGCAAAAGCCGCACTTGTTTGGATTCAAGCGAATCCGAAAGTAGCGACAACATTCAAAGATAAGTCGAAGGTGTGTGGGATGATCCATTCTTTTGCGAGATCGGGATGCTAAATCATCTAAATAGGCCTCGACTATGTGCTTGAGGTCATGAAAAGCAAAGGACATGGCCCATTGAAAGGTTTCTCCAGCATTTTTAAGACCAAAAGGAATATTTCGATATGCAAATGTACCCCAAGGACAAATGAATGTCGTTTTGTGTTGGTCTTTGGGTTTGATTTGCATTTGATTATATCTCGAAAAACCATCCATGAAAGAAAAGGCTTCGCAACCAACACATTCATCAATGGTCTAGTCGATGAATGGTGTGGGAAAATTGTCTTTGGGACATGCCTTGTTCAAATCATGGAATTCAGTACATACACAAGTCATGCCTCATTTTTTATTGATCGGTACAGGATTTGACACCCTTTGGGTCAAATGGATAGGATAAATAAAACCTGCCTTTAGCAATTTCTCAACCTCAACATTAATGGTTGTTTCTTTCTTTGGATTAACTGGATGAAGCTTCTGCTGAACCGGCTTGGCATCATGATAGATTGTGATTTCATGTTCAACTATTTTTGGATCGATGCCTGGCATTTCCTCATAAGACCAGGCAAAAACATCGTGGAATTCTTTAAAAAGATCTGTATAGAGTTGAATCTCTCCAAGGGAGCAGTCAGCTCCGACGAAAACATTCTCCATGATGCCAGGGTTTTGAGAGATATTGATCAGTATGGTCTCAATGATAGTTTCCATATTACCCTCAGCATAAACCTCGTGTGTAGCTAAGGGATTAATAGGATAAGACCGATCTCTCATCATAGTCATGGTGAATTCTCCTACTTCGATTCGGCTTAACTTCAGGAGGAAATATGATCTGTGATGAAGATCCTCCCAAGGTTTTTCCGGACTAGTCATTTCTTCGAGTATTGCTTTGTTAGAGGGCAAGACTAAGTCTAACGAATCGGTGTTAGTGAGAGAACCTTGAGCCCAAATAGGCTCTAGAAGTGGATTGAACTCTTGTGCAAGAGTTGAATTTGTATTGGCTGAAGTTTGTTGGACTAAAGAGTACACTACTTTGGATGTCAACAAGGGCATGGACATGATCGGGTGCCCTGTCCCATCCATCATGGCCGATGGGGAAAGAAGTATCCATAGATTGGTGAAGTAAGACGTGTGGAACGACGAAACTTGAAAAATATCAACCTTATGGTGATTGGATATAAACTTGATATCGCCTTGAGAGGGCGGGTAGTTGAAGGTACCCATCAAAGATGGGCACAAACCAACCCCTACGTTGACCACGCCTAGTTGAGGATTATCAATCATTGGGACCGTGGATTCCCCCAATGAAGGATCAGGTCTGGAGAAAGACAATTTATCGATGGTCACAATCCGGCCCTCTTGTGGAAACAACAAGACCCAGAAAATTGTAGCAACCACCGCTTGCATGGCATAAGTCCAACTCCTTCCTAACAAAAGTTTATAGTTGAGGGGAGAGTCGACTACTTCTACTTTGACACACATGGTCTTCCCTCCTAACTGCACAGGGAAAGAAGGAATGATACCATGTGGTCGGAACGAACGACCGTCAAAAGAAGTGAGGAGAGTAGGTGATGGAGACAAAATGGAATGGCCAATGGCCTTCCAACATGCCAACAACATAATGCATGTCGAGGTGCCCTCATCGACCACCGTGCGGAAGATATTTCAAGTAAAAGTTTTCATGGGATAAGCCACTACTATCTGAAACACTACATGGTAAGGCATACAAGGTTTTAATTTGGTTGTATCTAGCATGATTGTACCCGGATTACAAGTCTACATATATCCTAAAGCGGTTAACAAAGATTTCCTCTGGTAAGGGCAGATTTGGAGGACCTCCAAAGCAGACATAGCACAAGGAGTTTGTGATAAATCTTCCACCACATAATAGTTCTAGGCGGTCGTTGCATTTGGGTTGTGAGAATATTTTTTGAACTCACCTTTAGGAATGCATGTCATTGTTTCGCCCAACGTCTTCTCAATATGTAGAGGAAGAGATGGGAGTTCAGATTCTTTTCCCTTCTCTGAAGTTCTCAGTTGGTTATAGTCATGTTCTCTAGTCGATATGAAAGCATCACCTTTCACCATATATACATTCGTGGATGTGGGGTTGTTCGAAGACGAAGGGGGTGTTTGAGTTCCCCCTTCTGCGCTTGTAGAGACTTGAGTTAGATTTTGACCATGTTGAAATGGATTGGTTAGCACAACAGGTTGTTGTTGTGTCACAAATGTTTGGGCCTCTACAAGCCAGGGACAAAGGTGGGTTGGGTGGTCTTCCACGTACAAGTTGCATGGATACCTAGCCTTCCGTTTTTCAGTGTTTCCCCTCCTAACATTATCAGTGGATTTATTATCCCCCTTACCCTTCTTTCATTGTTTTTTCTTTCCTTCAAGCTACTGGGTGGCCTTTGGATTAGTCGATTTCACTGTGTGTACATCCGATGTTTTGGTAGGGGGAGCAGCCAAGGCAGTAGTTTGGCTAGCCGTTGTGTGTTGTATAGACAACTGTTGCAATTTCTACGTTAGTTTCTTAGCGGGATTTGCTTGTGAGGAACCAACAATACCATTGACATATGGTCCATCTCTCTGTCTGGTTTTATCAAGTATTGAGTGTGGTGCATCTGGAAAGATCTCGTTTAATAAACCGGACTGAGAATAGATTAGCTCGAGTTGTTGAGCTCTCATGATGGCATCTTCTTCGGAAAATACTCCTGATGTCGTGACGTCTTTGGATAACTGTGGAACCAAAGACTTAAGGAACCACTCGAGCAGGAATGTTGGTGGGAATGGTACCTTGATTAAACTCTTTCGACATCTCCATTCTCATATGTGATCAAAGATATGGTCCGCTTTTGTCTATGATAAATTGGCCAGCAATTCTGTACCAGAGTCGTATCTCACTGGTAATTGGAAATGGTTGAGGAAATCCATAGCCAATTCACTGAAGGAAGAGTATCTTGAGCGATCGATCTTGATGTACCATTTCATGGCACTCCCAATGAGAATGCGTTGAAACAATCGCAACTGTATGTAGTCATCTTTCAATGAGTTAGATGAGCACCAAAGATGGAAAGTAGTCACATGATCTCCTGGATCTTCACTAGGCTTGGCTTAAAACTTTGGGATGTTCTAAGGAAACTTCCTTGGCATAGGATGCCAATGCGGATTGTGACAGATAGGGTCATTCAACAACCGTGCCAAGTCTAGCAAATGCAAGGTTGCCAGGAAGGGTAGTTTGGGCTGTTGGTGAAAACCTGGGAAAAAGGGGCCTGGAGTTTGACTGGCACCAAGTTGCGAGGAAAAGTTCAGCTGCTGGCCTGGGTTCTGGGAAAAACCATGGCCATGACCAGCGTATAGATTTTGTGTGTGAGGAGACATCATCAGTTGATTCCCGAAATAGGACATAGATGGTTGGGCATGCATTACATTTGACGGACTTTGGGAAGGATTTCCCCATGTCGGTCCTATGGGGATAGGCATGGTATTTTGTCTGGGGTTCCATTGATTGTGAAAACCGAAATTCCTGATGAGGGAACAGATCCCTACCAAGAATTCCAAGGCCCTGATGCAGAAGAAGTTCTTGGGTGTTCCCCCTGTGCAGGAATACTACCCTGCATAGGAATAGATTGTCCGAAACCAGGGTTGCCCCCAGTTTGGAAAGAAACTAACAAGAAAGTGTTGTTACCAAACGCACCGAGAAAATAAAATGGTGTCGACCCGACTGACATATTATGAGAAGGTGGTCCTTGACTCCCTGCTCCAAATAAACCATGGTGTACAGGTGGCCCGACGGATGGTTGGTGCATTCCACCGAGCAAAGGGGACGAAGGAGGTATATGAACTCCTCCATAATGGAAAGCATTAAAAGGAGCGGAAGTTCCCCCCATGTGGCCTTGTAGAGGAGTGTTAGAGCTCCCTTCTCCCAGACCTAAAGTCTGTGAAGTGGAGAAGGAAAGTATAGGACTTGTACTTGAAATAGGCATCCCATATGAAAATGGAGGGCCTGTCGCACTTGGTATGAAAGGGTTTGTGGCCGTCACCGAAGATGGTATCGAACCACTGTGGGAGGTAGAGGTGGTCAAAACCATGGTGGTTTAGACCAGTGATGGTGGGTTAGGAGATGGAAACACTCCTGTGGTGACAACCGTGGTGGGAATTGATGAATTCCCTGAAGTAATGACAACATTTCTTTCCATTGTTCCGTGCAACACTGTCTGACACTCGTAATGATGAATTGGTATGATGAAAGGTGCCAAGGGATCAGTGGTTGGGGTTTCAACTAGGCCAAGAGATTTTTCTCCAAGGTCCAAAATGGGAGATTCCTCTGGATGTTGGTCAGGCACAATTTCTTGTGACCCGATCACTTCAAAAGACCCTTGTTGGTCTAGCTTTCACCTTAGTGGTGGCGGGGGTGGCTCCAGTGTAATTGGCGACAGGCCTAGAATCCTTCCTGACTGGTAGAGCTCATGATCCTCCCCCATGTGAGAAGATAAAAAGACATGCTAGGGCAATCTATTCGTTCAAAAACAATCACACACTAAAAAAGTTCCTATAAGATAAGACAGGCAAACACTAACTAATTGGAAGAACAGTTACAACAACCAACACTAGAGAAACTTACCGGTGCAAGTGCAACTCAAATACGGAAGCACCCTCCAGGTATACTCTACAAATCATGCCCCGATGTCTATCCTAGGTACCATGGTATACCCCCGCAGTCACTCGTGTATATCCCTACAAAATATAGGCAACTAGGTTTCCAGCGCACGAACAGTCACCAAGCGGGTACAGTCAAAAGTCAGGTAGACCACAATGAGTAGGGTATAGAGCTCAAAACCTGTCAAGGGTATCGAGAGAAAGTGGTCTGGAAGACAACTGAGGACCTTGAATGGATTCGGGACCCATGAAGCTCCATGGAAAATGCGATCGATGGAATCCCAAGATAAGCCCTCTATATGTGTTCTCCACTATGATTGGTCCAGCTTTGGAGGGGTTATCTCTGCTACCTTTTCGCACGTGACCTCATGTTTATCCCCTGTGTTAGAGGGGGGTCCCGGATAAATTTCATGATACTGGACTTTAACACTCCCTAACTCAGACTCCAATGTTTGATCTAATGGCCTTGAAAAGTTTCCTCTCCAACCTAATTCAAGGTCCTAATGTTGAACTAGTTGATTGACCCTATAAACATAAAAGTCTAATGAATTTTAGATCTAGCATTAATTTTATTACTTATCTTATGTCAAAGGTAATGAAAGTGAAACTAGTGATGTTTTAAAGACGAAAGTAAAAATGAAAAGAAAGATGGAAACAAAAACCTTCACTTTATGCAAATTCTAGACAACTTTTCAAATTTTAAAATTTTTCTAAGATCTTTGAAAAGAAAACTCAAAAAGAATTTCACTCGACTACGAGCTACTTATGATCTAAGTAAACTACAAAGAACTTATGAAAGCAAAGACTTTTCCCTGGTTACTTAATGCAAAACAACACTTTTCGACCAAACAAAGAAATAAAGTATTTTTGTTTTTTATTTGAATGCTTACAAAGAAAAAAGGAAAAATATCAAGCAAGTCAAAAACCAATAAAAAATATTATGGCCTAAACGCAAATCGCAAAAAATCACCTCAAAAAATAAAAAACTAGCAACTTAACAAAGGACTCTCACACTTGTCTAAAAACCTTATAAAAGAAAAATTTTCATGAAAACTTCTAAATGAAAAAGGAAACTATGGCTAATATCAAACCTAAGTTAATGATTGTTATAACAAAGATTCAAGATCTTGAGAGGTATAACTCTTGTCAAGGGAAAGGATGACTGCCTCTCCTTCATCAAAAACTATCCTTCACAAGAACACTCCTGACAGTCCAACAACAAGCGTGTGCACACGAGATGTATAGTGTCAGAGAGCATGTACATGTGTGCTGGACTTATAGAGGTCTCGTGTACCTCTAAAACTCTGGAAAAAATAAAAAACAGACAATCCAAACCAGGCAGAGACCACTGATACTGAGAACCAAGATCTCTTGAAGGCTCAAACACTTTTCTTTTTAACAGAAAAAGAGAAAACAATATTAAAGGAAAGAATAAAAAAACAATCATAGAACAAACCTAAGCTAAAGAATGAAAACAACTAAGACTAGAAAAAGTTCCAGAAAACCCCTAAGAATGACAAATTATGACAGGGAAGAGGATGACTGCCTCCACAATTTCCTGGAATCTTACATGCTACTCTTACTTCTTCAGCTAGCGTGTACATGCTAGTTGTAAGAGACTAGGGCATGGGTACACGCGTGCAGACCTTCTACAGGCTACGTGTACCTCTGTGGGTCTTGGAAAAAAGAAATTACAGTCATGCAAAAGAACAGAGATGACTGGTATGGAATACCATAATCTCTATTAGCTTAGAAAAACAGTACCCAAACAACAATAAAATTCCCAGGAACCCTAGAGACTTCCCCGGTATGGTCACCAATTCTATTGTGAGGGAAATCCCCTTACGGACTAGCAAATAGGGTTATCTTATGCATGCATATATGACCAAAAGAAATCTACTTTCTACCTTCATCCCCAGACTTAAACCCCATTTATTTTCAGTAAATACATGGTTATACCAACATACCTTGTTCCAAGCATTCGATGTTGATCCCTCTTTACGCTTGATCACTTGTTAGTAGTCCTCCTTCCAAATATGACCTGTATACAAAAAAAGCAACAAACTAAGCATTCATTTTACCTATAGATTAATGGGTTAGAGATTCAAACATGTATTTAATCAGTCTATGATGAACTCATGAATTGGGACAGGCAAAGAATTTCTTTATTACTTTGAATGAATCAAAAAATTACAAAATGTTGAGACCGACCATCGCTCTGTGAACCTGATCCAGGGCTCCTCTTCAACTATCCTCCAACTTCTTTTCTCTGTATTGCTCCTTGAACACTGATGGCTAAAGGGTTGGGACAATGGGAATGTGAATTTGAGCAGAGTTTCTTTACTATCTTTTTTCTCTTCCAAATAGGACCCCTAACCCTTCTTTTATAGGCTAGAAGAAGCTAGGTATTTGGGCAAACCCTCGGCCATGCATGGCCAGAAGATTCAGTTAACTCACCCAAAGCTGTGTGTTCCATTGTCAACTTTCCTTTTTTCGTGTTTCTGAAGGTCCATGTGGGTTGTAGTGGGCCAACTAGCGTGGACACTGTAGATCCACGTGGGATGTAGTGGGTTAGCTAGCATGGACTTTAAAAATGGAGTTTTTAGAAGAGTTGTTCAGTAGTGTTTTGGCAAAGAAGGAATGTGAGATGGACTGATGCCAAGTAAGTAAGCATGTATGGTGCAAATTAGGGTTATAAAAAAGATTTCATTCAATATTTTTGAGCTATTTAATAATTTGTTTGACTTCTTTACTTTATTTCTAAGATCAACAACTTCAGTATCCAACTTATGACATGACTCATCATTTTAATTTACTTGACACTTTAGTAGTTCTTCTACCCTTTTGGATTCTTCAATTTGGGTCTTGAGATGGATATTAACTTCAATATTTGTTTTAATCCCATCATCTACCTTCTTATTCTCTTCTATTTCATTCTTTAGTGTTTTGATCTCTTCTTCTTTTTATTCTAATTGAGACCTTTTACTTTAGTCTTGTTCCTTGAGCATTTTCTTTAGTTTCAAAATATGATTTTGATTATTTTCAAGAAACGTTTTAATGTTTTTTGAAAGATAGCTATAGTATATATAACTATGGTCATATTTGTATTCATATAGACCCCAATCAACTTTCTTTTTAAGATTTGAAAGTTCTTTTTCAACTTCATCCACCGGATAGTTATCATTTGATTATTCACAAACTATTTCTACATCTTCTTCTTCACATGTAGAGAAACATTTAACATCATCACATTTAGAATTATTGCAACCAAAGGAATGTGGATATTCTTTACCTGCATTGTTCTTGATGGAGTTGTCTTTAGTGTCTTCCTTCTTTCTTTGGTATGTATCCTCTAACTTTAGCCATAGATCCTTGGTGGAAGTGCATTGTCCCATGCTCTCTTTGATAAAACTTGAGAGTCCACTAAGAATAGTCTTGAGAGCCAATGGATCAATTTTTTTTGCTTCCTTTCGAGCTGCAAACATTGACTTGTTCTTCAAGGGAAACGATCCACCAATAGTTTCTTTCCAAAAACCTGCTCCTTTTTCCTTCAAATGCACTTTCATTTCCAAACACCACCCTCTACCCCTCATTATAACAGATTATTTCATCCTTCACTAGTTCCTCTTCTAGTGGCTTCAGACCCCACTGTTGAGTGCTCTTGGAAGGTCCAGTGCTATTTGAGAGGAAGGATGATACATATTTTAGGACATGAGCATTTGTTTTCTTTGTTCTCCCACGAGGAAAAAATCCACCTACCCACATGTATTCCTATTTACAGTTGATTTATGTATGATGCTCATTTGATTACATGTGATTGTGAGATATATTGTGAAGGTCCAAATTATACAAGTCTCTTGTTCATTTATTTCTCTCATCACCATTTTCACACATTCAATTTGCTAGTCGGACATCATAGGGAACCCACAAAATCCCCGTCGTTCCAAATGCTTACAAAATATCCCTCCTCATCTAGGAGGAGTTCCTAGTCTTGCCAACTCACTGCCTCAACCATCTCACACCCTAGTGAGTGCCACTATTTTGGGATCATCTTTTCTTGGTTACACTTTACTTGGGCCTAATTCCCAAGGCCATCCATACACTAGCTCTCCTTCACAAGGAGTCAGCGGGGAACTTCTTCTCAAGGGAGAAGTACAACCCCACCAAATCCCCCTCAAGGTTCAGGTCCACCACCTACTCACACCATGGCTAGAACTAACCCTCCAATACCACCCACCATATCATATTTGGCCTCTCTCAACATTCCTAATTTGAGTAAACTCATGAATGATCATATATCACATGAGCCCACATGGCCCAATATGCCTACCAAACTACCTTCAGATATTCCCAAATTTGAAGGAAAATCCGGGGAAGATCCCGCCAACCATGTCATGACCTTCCACTTATGGTGCTCTTCAAACAACATCATGGATGACTCCATCCACTTAAGGTTATTTCAAAAAACACTCATTGTTCCATTGGCCAAATGGTATGTGGAAGAAAAATCAGGGTCCCACATGCCTTTTGAATCCTTGGCCAAAGCATTCTTGGCCTTTTTCCAACTACCAGTTCATCATTCCACTGATATAGAAATTATCTCCGAGTGAAAATAAACCCTAGCTACACATATTGCCAACCACATTCATGAATGGCATAGCCGATGTAGTTTATGTAAAGCATAAACCACCAAAGAACAACGTCTCGATTGGTTTTTAAAATCACTCATCTCTATACTTGCCAAAGATGTGGCATCCACCTTCCCCCAATCCAAAGAGGAAGCCATAAAAAATGATCAACAGTTCGAACTCATTTATGCTCATTCATGTTACTTATACACAGTAATACCCGGTTCACCAAGACCCATACCATTTAGCCAGGACAAACCTGGGATGTCTCACATGGCAGATGGGTTGATTGGTACCATGACATACCACAACCCGTACATCCAACCACCACCTATGTACGGTACACCTCAATATACATCGATATATGGAGGAACATCTTATTACCCTCCTCCCCCTTACCAACAACCATAACATGTTACTCCCCTTCCAACTATGATTGGTCCCTCATCGACACCCATCATGTGCCCAAATTCTCAACCAAGTTCAGGTTCCCCCTCTACTCAACATATAACATGGGCACTAGTGCAAGCGCTTCACCTTCCTATGCGCCCTATGGATCGTTTCCATAAAACAATCTGTATTTTCCATTACTTGGTCTTCCATAGTTGATTTCTCCTCCACATGGACAACCACACGTTGGTGTTAACCTTGTTTAACCCTCTCGCATTTCATACTTTTAAACGTTTGAATATGGAAAATCCATCCTATCAGTCAAATAATGCAAAGAAGAAAGGAAAAAACCAAAACAATAATAACCCAGGACCAAAAGGAAATAACCTCGACAAAACTAACTTGCTGGGGGAAACTAGAATCGGGGTAACCAGAAACACCAAGGGGAAAATAACAACAAACTCCAAGGGAGGAACAACAACAACAACCTCCGGACAAAATTTCCTTGCACTCTTTTAAGTGAGCATGGACATTACACTCACCATTGCCCCCAAACTTTCAACATGAAATGGATGAAAGAATCCATGAACGTGCCACGTCCTCCAGTGTTGCCTGTCCCTCAACAGTCCCCACAACAGTATTTGCAGCAACCACCCTCGGCTGTGTTGAAAAACCCTATTCCACACCAAGGTGTAATGAATACCCAACATGAGGTACATCCTATCCCACCACAAATGGGATCGTATCAAAACCCTGGCAATCCAACAGATAGCAATATCCTCCTCGCTAGCAAAAAAGACATTCATTTGCAAACACGCGGTCGTCAATATAATGCGCCCTCTGAATATAATCCCACCACTTTGGAAGAAGCTCCAGCTACAACCAAACATCCCTTGTTGATTCAATTCCCTAACACTGAACCCCCCATTCATATCCCTCGCATTCCATTACGACGGACTGTGAACAACCCTCACTCTAGGGTAGCACACAATTGCAGTATGGTTGATGACTTAGCACAATCTCTTGTAGCCATGTCTATATTGGAAGTCCTCCAAACCTGTCCAACTCAACGAAAATCATTACTTTCTACCTTGGGGGAATTTGACCCAGCTGATACTAGACTCATCACATTTGATCTAGATAGTGGGCAACCTCGTCTCCCCTCTTTAGTATCTTTCTAGATAGTAGTCAAGATTTAGAACATCATAGTTCATCAGTGTATCGTTGATGAAGGTGCATCCACATGCATCATGTCGAAAAATGTATGGAAGAAACTTGGCTCCCCTAAGCTAGTACCATCTGCCATCACTTTAAGATATTATGATGGTCATGTAAATTCTAACCTTGTACAATATCTACTGCAAACTGATATTCAGAAAAGAACAGAAAAGATACAATGGCAAATACAAACATTA
>SNQJ01S0031406.1:17053-44093 GCA_010110895.2 Picea sitchensis
CAAACATTACACAGAGATTTTTCACCTGGAAACCCAAACCAGGAAAACCAGCATATATTATATTCATACATTGTGTTACATTGTTTACAATACAATATACATATAGGAGCCAGTGACACCCAAAACCCTAACCCAATGACCTGGATTAGTCCAAAACCCTAATTCCTTAACCAGAAATAGAAAACCATCGACAAAAAACCATGTGCCGAAAAACCACCTAAATATCATGTGGTCCCGGAAATATGTCATCCCGATAATATGTCATCCCAGAAATATGTCGTCCCAGAAATATGTCGTCCTGGAAATATGTCATCCGGTGCAAAAAAAAAATTCGGGGCCGCTGCCTCCGAACCCCTGCGCGGGGGGCTCCGCCCCCCTCTAACCCCCCTGCATGCCTGGCGCAGACGCTCCAACACTACTACTCATGCAAAGAATATAACACATACCCAACAGGTCAACCATCCTCCCCTGAAGGTATTTTTGAAAATGTCATTGTCGAACTCAAGGGAAAAACCATCCTCATTGACATTGAGGTTATCGAATCCCCGCTCAATTACAATATCTTGTTTGTATGTAGCTACATGCATGTTGTGAAGGCAGTGTCCTATTATGTTTTTTGAACTATCATGTTCCTCCACAACGATAAAATCATCACCATCGACCAAGTTTCACATTACGAGCCTAACCACTCTGCCAACATCGATAACATCCTGCCTCTTGTCCACACTAGTTCTGATTCTTATTAACTAATTGATATGGGCCCCATAATTTTCAAGGACCCATCCTTTCTAGGGACATACCATGGAGAACCACCTCTCATACACACTTCAACAAAATTGTGTGTTGTATCTTCTAATGGAACTGACACTAGAGACACCATTCCTCCCACTGAGGCCTCTCCCCACCTCGACGTTCCACTAGTTGAAGAAATTTTACCTCGGGGATTACCTAATAACTCTACTACACCACTTATCCCTAATTTCCTCCTCCCCCAAGGTAAAATCCCGCTTTGGGAGACAATCCCCCAATCCATCACTCAAATTCCCTTCTTCTACCACCCACCAGGAGTACAAGCATTTCAGGTAGTCGTGGCACTTATCCTTCCCAACATGGTGCTCTCCATCCATGTATGTTATATACACCCTCCCATGGTGGTTCTTAAACCATCCCTCCCTCCTCAATGAGAGGGAATCTTGATGTATATTCCAGTTTAACTTCGGCCATGCCACCCTCACCCCCAATCGATAGCACCACAGCTACGGCTGGGGGAAGATGGAAGAATAAAGAACCCATTGCTCCACTTCCTCCTTGAGTTGCACCTCCTTGCACACTTTGCGAAGGAGAGGGACACACCACTAATACATGTCCCTCTCTTCCAGAATTACACAATTTGATTCAACTCCCTCGAGCAACCACATCGCTCACCGCTTCACAAAGAACATCTAGTACTACCCCAATGTCCCCCACTACATTCAGTAAAGGGATGTGAACCAAATTCGCTTGCGCCATCTGTTCTAAGTATAGATACTACACTCATCATTTCCCAGCTCTACCTCATTTTCAATAGACACTAACGACAATACGCCAAACCTTTTAGCAAGATCCCTCTCCACCACTACTTTTGGGTACCCACATCACTGAAATTCATTATTTCTCTACCTCAGTCCCCGAATGGATGAGATGACCTTCCTCTCTTTGTGACTCACTTGCTCATTTCACATACTAGTGTCCTTTGATCCTTGAATAAATGCATCATCAAGTAGCCCTTATTCAATTTCATTTGACCACCTCACCTCATGTAATGCAAGTGACTCCCCTTATCCCTTCTCTAGATACTTTTCACATCACCTCCCATGAACCTGAGTCACTTCCCACCCCTCCATAGTTCAGGGATAGACTGTATAAGGATATTCCCCCAAATCCTCCCAATTATTGGGTTTATTTCCCCTACAAAATCTTACCCCCTACCACAGTTTACCCCCGACAGTGTCGGGACATTTGGTTTATTTCAAGCGAGACATGGCAACATGGTTGTGATATCCCCTCTACATATTCACCACTTGAGGACAATCACCCTGTGATAGTCACCCATGTCACCTCCATGGATCCCCTCTATTCTCGCATTTTTTACTCCAATGAATATCTCCTGGAGGAACTCACTACCTCTGATTTCCCATAAAATGCACTCCATCACAAAGAGATTTTTCTCTCACAGGAAGCCTTTGACCCTCCTAGACAAGCCTCCATATGTGCAATCAAAACCAAGGATTTTACTTCATTAGGGAATATAGACTGGTTCAACAACCCTATCCCTACCCCCGATGCTTTTGAATAAGGAAACATGGCCAATATCTCCCCCATTGTCAAAATTGACATTTCCATCAAACTGGGAATCATAGAATAAATCACCATTGGTGTCGCATACTCCCCTGAGAAACTCACATCTTACAAAGCTCTCTTTCAGGAATACAGAGATATTTTTTCTTGGTTATATATGGAGATGCCTGACCTCGATCCTTCTATAGTCGAGCATCGCATCGACACATGGCCAGATTTCACCCCAGTCCATCAAAAGAAACACCCACTTCACCCATCCAAAGTTGTGGATATCAAAGCCGAAATTGAAAAGTTACGCGTTGCAGGGTTCATATAACCCATCGTGTATACCTCATGGGTTTCCAACCCCGTCCACATTAACAATAAATAGGGAACTTTTTGTGTTTTCACCGACTTCCATGATCTCAACCATGCTTGTCCCAAAGACAACTTCCCAACCCCTTTCATTGACCAAATTATCGATGACTATGCCGATCACGAGGCCTTGTACTTCATGGATGGGTTCTCTGGCTACAATCAAATCCAAATCCATCAAGTAGATCAATATAAAACTGCATTTACTACCGTATGGGGTACTTTTTCTTATCATGCCATGCCTTTTGGACTCAAGAATGCAGGTGCTACGTTCCAACGGGCCATGACTTATGTTTTCCATGATCTTGCTCGCATCATACTCGCTTACATGGACAACCTCACTGCTCGATCCAAGAAACTAATTCATCATTTAGATGACTTACGAGTTGTCTTTCAACAATGTCACCAATACAATATCCACTTGAACCCCATCAAGTGCGTATCTTGCGTCACCGTCAAACGCCTTCTTGGGTTCATTGTCTCTCAACATGGCATCACAGTGGACCCCCTCAAGGTCCAAGCTATCACATAAATTCAACCACCTAAGAATTTGTGCCAACTACAAATCCTACAAGGCAAAGCCAACTTTTTACGACGCTTTGTCCCAGATTATGCCACTTGCACACATGGTTTCCTTCACTTACTATGCCGTGATATCCCATTTCGATGGGATGAACATGCCCAAACCTATTTTTAATATTTAAAAGAGGCACTTTCCAATGCCCCTTTGATTAGTCCTCCAGATTATGATCATGATTACATCCTCTACTTATCAACCTCAGCTGTCTCAGTAGTAGGAGTCCTTATCCAACTAGGGGATGATGTACATGAGAATATTATTTACTACATTAGTAAAAATCTTTTAGGACCACCTCTGAAATACAATCATGATGAGAAACTAGCCCTCACATTTGTTCTCACAGTTCAAAAATTGCATCACTGTATCCTACTTTGCACTACCAAAGTCATGGAAGATTCCAACCCCATGCAGTACTTGCTTAGTTGACGACACATTAATGGAAAATTTTCCCAATGGATCGTCATCCTTCAGGAATATGACATGTTATCCCCAATTTCTAGGGATAACTATGAGATCATGTCTCGAGGCCCACAAGTCCTAGACATGGAGTATCGAGAGTAGGATTGACCTCAGCATGGCCCTAGAGGGCCCATCTTTCTTCTTCTTCATCATACTTGTCCTGTCAGTAGCAGCAACATCCATCACCTTCGGCTTGGATTTGTATCGGAGAAGACTCTTTCTCCATGAGGTAATTGGTCCAGGTATCATGGTATGTGTCATATTTGGCCATTATAACCTTAAGATATATGCATCAAGTTCCTTTTATTTATGGCAACTGCTTGGATCTTACATTAACCCACTTGACCATGGTTTGGGGAATTGACAGAGTACCCTATCAAGATTGTACCCATAGGTTTTGGTTATCCACTAGGGGGGATTTTGAAGGGCCATCGTCCACTCCCATCATATCATCACTCTTACATCTTATCTCCCACTCATCTATCCCATTCCCTTAGTTCGGACATTAGGATGACCTGTTTGTGGGGTTACACCTTATCTCGTGGGAAGAAGGGGATGAAGGCCCAGGAGGTAAAAGTAGCTCGTAAGAGATAAAAGCCATAAAAAATAAAACCTAGAGATGCCTCGCCCAGGGATCCTCGAGAACGAAATAAAAAGCATCTCAACAAGAAACAATAGGGACTCGAAGAAAAATGACAAAACAAGACCTAGCCAAGAGGATGGGGGTTCTCATCACGAGCCAGCCCATTATGTTCATGGGTACCTAACAGTATGACATTGCCATTATCTGGTTACCACACCAGGGCAGTGACCTTTGTTTGCATGGCCAAGGGAAAGGAGGTCTCATCATGAGCCAGCCTTATCATCTCTATGAAAGTACTTGTGGGTAACATTGTCAGCTCTGGTCACCATGCCAAGGCAGTGTCCTCTAGTTAGACCTTGAAATAGAAAGAAAGAAAAAGTAACAAAGAAAAGAAAGAATAAAGGCAATAAAGGTCTTGGAAATAATTGCATCCATGACAGCTATAGATCACCTTCTACAAAGGCACCCACAGATAATATCACCCCTGTCTTTCACTCTACCTATATGTCTAGACATCCTTTGACCACACCACCTTGTGTTACATGGCTTGGATAATATCCTCTGGAAGCTTTCCTTTTCTTATGGATGCTGGCCCAATAGGGAATTTTGTCTTTTTCTTCGACTTTGTATAGTAGGTCATTGTAATGTCTTTGAGCTATTGGATGATATATTAGGGGTTTTATGCATGCGTTTGATAAAATTAATGATGAAATATGATTGACATTTCTATGATCCCTATGACTAATGAGCCAATGGAGGGCGAATTTTTTGATGTGCAGGATCATGCCCGACGGATAGGTACCAGTTGGATCGGTACACATGGGGATATTATTAGTTCGGACCTCCATGGGGCTGAATAGCCCATTAGATGGTTTCTAGAACCCCATCAGGGATAGAGACAAGACAGTGATTGGTCGAGCCTTTTCATAAGAGAAGAAGGAGGACGTTTTCATCCAGGACACCTTGGCTGAGCCCAACCCAGGGGGGTTAACCCACTATAGGTGGAATGTGCCCCTTTTGATGCCCCAGGACGTCATCTAGGAGCCATGACATCACCTCCAGTGTATGGCATCTTGACAAAGCAATTTGGCACGTGTGGCAGAGTTTGGAGGCCCAAGGAGGGCCAACGTTTGTCATCTTGTGTTGCATTTTTCCCTAAAAAGGGCCAACGTCTCCCTCAGAGGGGCTTGACATCCTGTTTATTGCTCATTTAGGGTTTCATTTAACAATTTAATGTAAAACAGTATGATTTTTGGTTTGTAGCCTTGTCAGATATTTTTAATGACCTAAAATTAATTAAAAGGTCATGATACATTATATATTGAGGATGTTTTCCCCTCATTTCAACATAACACAACAAATCACACTTGTGAGGTCTCATTTTTGCGCCCTACTAGGGTAGTTTTGTCTTCTAAGTGAGGTGCACTTGTTGATGGAAGGAGTTTTTGGCATCTTTTGGTATTTCTCTCCAAGGAAGGTTTACAACTAGGGTTTGCACATGCTTTTCTTCATGATATGTAAGTGTTTTTCTTGAAAAACTTCTTAATTGAATGGTTGTAGGTTTAAATACTTTCATTTACTTATAAAATTGCTGATTTTGAAACCCTAGGTAACAAGCACACAAGTAGGTCCTTGTTTCATGTCCCCTTAGAGAGAAATTTTTAAGCCATTGAAGAAGAAAGATTGAGCCTAGCCTTTTCTACACTTCTCTTGCTTTTTCCCTTAAGCTAGCTTGATTTTGAAGGTTGAAAAGGGGGTGATGTCCTAGGCTTAGGTTATCTACACCTAGGGCTGCCATCTTCTAGGGTTTCAAAGCCTTGCCATTGCAACACTTTCTCTCACTTCATCCTCTAGTTAGAATTATTATTTATGCTAGCCGTTTTTCCAAATTGATCCAAAGAAGGAGCTAAGACCATGAGGCCTTGCTTAAGCAACACCGGAGTGAGCCTCTTTCCCCTAGGGTTTTGATTCTAGGGCCCTGCCATTACAGTACTCTATAACCCTTCCCTCTTGTCTTTGGTCTTTATCCTTTCAAAAGTTTGTGCCCTCTTCTTGTTTGACTCCATATACCCTTAGGCATTGATCTTAGACACACAACGTTGAGGTCATAGTGTCCAAAACAAGTTCTTAAAACTCTAATTCTTGAAACCCTAACTAACAAACTAACCCTAATTAAGGCTGACGCCACACTTGGTTATCTCATCTTGATGCAGCATTTGTCTTCTATAAGAAATTGGATGATGATCTAAAGCATATACTGAGTAAAGTGTTGGTTGGATACATTGTTGGCTTGATCATCTTGATAGTTATTAATGAATTGATTCTTTTTCCATAGCTAATTGATAAAACGTTGACCTCATTGATATCTATTGTTTTTACATTGCTTATTAATTGATATCAGATAGTCATATGAAGTATTAACCCATTGAATTATAGCCTGCATATATTCTTTATTGTTGTCTTGTTTGGGGCAGGTGTTCTCTTTGGGCATACACTTCTTTATTGGCTGATTAGATAGACCTTTTGATCNGACTTTATACCTTAGCCTCTTCAAAACCGCAGGTTGTCTGGGACGTCTCCCCTAGGTTAACATCCCTAAACAGAAAGAACCTCCCCATTGAGGTGACATCAGGTGGGGAAGGTTCCTGTTACGCCAATTTGGCCTCAATTCTCTAGCCATTTGACCTAGGTACAATCTGTGCGATAACATTTTGGCATCGTTGTCGGGGAACACTAAGTCAATCTTCCTCAATGAAAAATATTTTGGTAAGCCTTTCCTCAAAGACCTTTCTCTTACAAGCTTACCTGGCGACTCCACTAGGCCTTTATTCCCCTTATCTTTGATAGTTTCAAGCAAATTATCTGGTGACTCCATCAATGATGACCCATAGTGGGCGACAATACTCAAATCCCTCTATTGTGGCCACCGTCACTTTAACAATCTCTGCACTCCCAATTAATCTTGATCCTCACAAGTGGTCTTACTCAAAGAGTTTCAACTGTTTCGACTTTAGTAACACCCAAGGGGGGCTGCATGACATACCTAAGGATGCAAACTCTTGGCTACCTTTCTTCTCAAGAAAGAGCATCCCTGGAAACTCGCATTGGACCCAGTTCTGCAATAGTTTTGATTTTCATTTGGATGGTCAAGATCACCCTAATGTCTTCATGAGACTCTTTGCAAGTTCCCTTGTAGGAGATGCTAAAGTTTGGATTCATAGGTGTCCTAAAGGAAGTATAAAAAACCCTGAAGAACTACAAAATGCCTTTAAAATAAGGTGGTGTGATAGTGAGCATTCACAAGACTCCTTTTCCCAATACTTTAACATTCGAAAAGGACCCTGTGAGAGTGTCAGACATTTCAATGATAGGTTCAACCTCCTCCTCAAAAGGGTTCGATCAAAGGTGGGCTCAGAACAAGCCATCATCGATCACTTCTTGTCCTCCTTAGAAGGAACTGTCCAATTCAACGTTAAGGACCGGCCACCAACAACTTTAGAAGAAGCACAAGACCTGGCCTTTCAGATTGAAAGGAACCTTGATTTTGATGATTACATTCATCAAAGAAATATTTCACAAAATTGTGAACTATGGGATCTTGGTAATGAACCTTTGGTAGAGCCTGAACCTCCAAGGATCCTCCAAGTCGAGCTCGCTCCAACTAAGAGGAAATGGAGCTTCTCCCATGAAAGTGTTGTGCCTTCCCAAGAACCCCCTTTGAAAAGGATCCATCCTGAGGATGAAGTTGAGGCTACCTTACCTGAAAATGTTGGGCCAAGTCTTCATGAAGATTTCTCTCTCTTTATCCACCAAGTGGGACATCCTATTTCCACAGTTTGCGAGTTCACACCATTTTATGTCTCCCTCCAAGTCAAATATTCTCTCCTCTACAACTATCTCCTGCACCCAAGTGCCACAACCAAAATTATGATGGAAGAAGTTATGCATCAATTAGGTCTAAAGATCTCATGAGCAAATACTAGAGGTGACTTTGTGAAAGGAATCATTGACAACCTCGAGGTGGCCTTTGACTCCTGCCCCAGTGCCCCTTTCTTGATAAATGTGGTCATCATAGATGACGTAAAACATTTTGGGATTATTCTTCACAAATATCTCATAAAGAACTTGAATGGAAGTATTTACAAGAAGCAATCCAAAACAACCATCCCTCATCTTGAAGGAGGATTCTTTATTGTCTATAATGAGCCCTTTGTTGGCTCCCTGATTGAGACCTCTAATGAAGAAAATGAAAAACTTGTATGCATCCATAGTGGCTTTAATGATTGGTTCATCCAGAAAGGGAAGTTGGATATGGATACCGTTGAAGAAACCGAAGGAATCTGGACTCTGGAATTCGATGGATCACACTCAATCTCTGGATCAAGCGCTGGAGTGGTTTTAACAGCCCCTTTAGGTGAGGTCTTTATCATTCATATAGGCTGGAATTTCGTTGCACCAACAATGTGGCCGAGTATGAAGCCTTGATTATAGGACTCAATCTGGAAATTGACAAAGGTGTTACAAACCTGGAAGTAAAGGGGGACTCAAACCTCATTGTGTTGCAAGTTTTGATGAGATTTGCCACTAAAAATGAGAAGTTGAAAAAGTATCGAGATGTGGCTCAAACCCTTTCAAAATCCTTCAGAAAAGTGTCAATCGAAGCCATTCCTAGAGAAGAAAACCATGTGGTTGATGCTTTGGCTGTCTCAGCCTCTACTTTACAACCATGTGAAGGACCTTTTCACAACCTATGCAAGATGGAGGTTCTTTTTAGGCCCTCTATTCTCGACAATTTGGAGCATTGGCAGGTGTTCGAGGATGATGATCAAATTATCAGATTCATGGAAAACAACAAGGAATTTACCGATTTGCAAGTTGCTTTCCTAGATGAATCTATGGATTTAGAAGTCATCAACCTACAAAACAATACCTTACCAAAGGGTTCTATTCCCCTAGAAAACGTTTTTGACAGGCATGATGTTTTCAAGGGAAAGAGAACCAATAAGCAAGATGAAGAAGCCCTGGAATTCAATATCGGTACAGAGATGGACCCAAGGATGGTCAATATAGGAAAGGGAACCACCGAGAAAGAAAGAAAGGAGATACTAGCACTCATCAGAGAATTCATAGATACCTTTGCTTGGAACTATGATGATTTGAAGGCCTATAGGGGGGATGTCATCCAACACGCCATACCTTTAGTAGAAGGAGCCAAGCCATTCTGACAAAAGCTAAGGCATATCAACCCAAAGTTGGCAAGCCAGATACAAAAGTAGCTCCAAAATATGGTTGATGCCGGTATCATAGCCCCTATCAGGTACTCTTCTTGGATGTCAAACTTGGTAGTTGTTCGGAAGAAAAATGGTGATATCCGCCTATGTGTTGATTTCTGCAACCTCAACCAGTTGTCTTTAAAATATAATTATCCCCTCCAAATCATGGAACATTTTCTTCAGCGGGTCACAGGGGCAGGGATGATGTCTATGCTAGATGGGTTCTCAGGGTACAACCAAGTCTTACTCAAAAGGGAAGACCAACTCAAAACTGCATTCACTACACCTTGGGGAACTTTTATGTACTTAAGAATGTCGTTTGGTCTTATGAATGCTGGTGCCACTTTTCAGAGAGCAATGGAATTTTCCTTCGGAGACCTCATACAAAATATCGTATAAATTTACCAAGACGACCTTACAGTTGTGTTCAAGAATAGGAAAGACCATCTCTCCCACCTTAGGATTGTTTTTTAGCGATGCAGAAAGTATGGTATCTCATTGAATCCTAAGAAATTTGTTTTTGGGATTGACGAAGGAAAATTGTTAGGACACATGGCCTCACAAGGAGCAGTCTCCATTGATCCTGAAAGAGTCTAATCGATAAAGGATGTCCTCCCTCTAGACAACAAGAAAGCCTTGCAATCTTTTCTCAGAAAAATCAACTTCATCCGCAGATTTGTGCCAAATTTTGCTGAGAGGATAAAACCTTTGAGTGCTCTGTTGAAAAAGGATGTTTCTTTCAGGTGGAGAGATGAAACCAACAAGTCTTTTGAAGATATCAAAAATGCTATCTCCCAAGCCCCCATCTTGATTAGTCCTAATTTTTCGCAAGATTACATAATATTCTCGTTTTCATCCCAGGATACTATTGCAGGTGTCCTGATGCAAAAGGATGATGATAACTATGAACACCCCATGGCCTTTATGAGAAAAGTCCTAAGAGACTCATAGTTAAACTATTCCATCACAGAGAAACAACCCTATGCCTTGGTCAAGTCCCTCAAACACTTCAGGAACTATGTTGGTTACAATAAAATCAAGGCTTATGTCCCATACCCAGTTGTGAAGCACATTTTATCACAACAAGACTGCATGGGTACTCGAGGAAAGTGGGTTTCCAAAATCCAAGAGTATGACTTAGAAATAAAACCCACCAAGATAATAAAAGGACAAGGTTTGGCCCAAATGCTGACTGAAAGCAATCAGGATGCCATACAGATGGGTGAGAGTGAGCAAGTAAATGTAATGATCAGTGAACTAGAACATGACGAATGGTATTCCGATATCATTTATTATCTAAAGAACTTGTCTTGCCCTGATCACTTAGTGGATTATAAGAGAAGGGATTTAAGATTGAGAGCTATGAAGTACTGCTTGACTGAAGATGGACTTGGATGGAAAAATTTTGATTGTGTTATACTTCGATGTGTAAACAAGGAAGAGGCAAAGAAGATACTAGAAGAATTGCATTCTAGTCATTGTGGTAAACATTTTTCTGCTCGTACTATTGCCCATAAGATTTTAAGGGCTGACTATTATTAGACAACACTTTTTTTAGACACTTACTAGCATGTCCGATCTTGCCAACTTTGCCAATACTTCTCTGGTAAACCGAGACTCCCAACACAGCCCTTAAAAACAATGGTAGTAGAGGCACCCTTTCAACAATGGGGTTTGGATTTTGTTGGTGAGTTCAAAGACAATTCAAGTAATGTCTATTGGTGGATCCTAACAACTATAGACTATTTCACCATATGGGTTGAATTAATTCCTACAAAAAAGGCCATCGAGGAAGTAGTCATGAATTTCTTGGAAGATTGCATCATAACTAGATTCAGTGCCCCTTCCAAGATCACTACAGATAATGCCAAAGCTTTTAGCTCCTATGCTTTGGTAGAATTTTGTTTCAAATATGGAATTACCCTATCCCATTCTTCCAACTACTACCCGCAAGGAAATGGATTAGCAGAATCAACCAATAAGAACCTCATGAATATTCTAAAGAAGGTTGTCGAAGAGAATAAAAAGTCACGGGATAGGAAAATAAAATATGTAGTATGGGCGGATCAAATAACGACAAAAACTTCCACAGGAAAGACTCCTTTTGAGCTACTATATGGACTTGAAGCAAAACTTCCTGTGAACCTCCAAATCCCTATCCTTCGTTTTCTCAACAATACACCACAGATGCAGAAGCAATCCAAGGAAGGATCAATCAGTTGATAGAGCTAGATGAGATGTGGAGAGATGCCTCGGGTCAAATGATGAGAAATCAAGAAAAGATAAAGAACACTTTTGATCATAAAGACAAGGAAAAAAATTTCATCGAAGGAGATCTTGTCCTCCTATGGGATAAAAAAAAAGAAAAACCTGGTATGCACAAAAAATTCAACAGTCTATGGGGAGGCCCTTATAAAATCATGATTTGTGTAGGTACAAATTCTTTCAAACTAGAGACCATGGAAGGAGAAGTCCTGAAGATGCCAGTTAACGCTTTACATATCAAGCATTACTACCCTCTAGAGACCTGAATCCACAGGTAAGTATAGGTAGGTAGGCATTCTTTGTATATTATACCATTTGCATTTCATGTTAAATTGCTTCCTCACTTGCATATTGATTGTTTTATTTCAGTTATATATACATATATGCAGGGTGGAAATTCCACCCCACCTTTATTATTGATGCCCTTTTCGAGTCTAAGCAGGTTTGTAGGTTTATGCCATAGATGTTGAGGTTCTCATGTGCTCTACGGTGAGCACATGTCCCCGAGTTGGAGTCAGATGTTATCCCCGATTTCTAGGGATAACTAGGAGATCATGTCTTGAGGCCCACAAGTCCTAGACATGGAGTACCGAGAGCAGGATTTACCTAAGCATGGCCCTAGAGGGCCCATCTTTCTTCTTCTTCATCAGACTTGTCCTGTCAGTAGCAGTAGTATCCATCACCTTCATCTTGGATTTGTATCGGAGAAGACTCTTGCTCCATGAGGTAATTGGTCCAGGTATCATGGTATGTGTGATATTTGGTCATTATAACCTTCAGATATATGCATCAAATTCCTTTTATTTCTAACGACTGCTTGGATGTTACATTAACCCACTTGACCATGGTTTGGTGGATTGACAGGGTACCTTGGCAAGCTTGTACCCATAGGTTTTGGTTAGCCACCAGGGGGTATTTTGAAGGGCCATCATCCGCTCCCATCATATCATCACTCTTACATCTTATATCCCACTCATCTATCCCATTCCCCTAGTCTGGACATTAGGATGACCTATTTGTGGGGTTACACCTTATCTCATGGGAAAAAGGGGCTAAAGGCCCAGGAGGTAAAAGCAGTTGGTAAAAGATAAAAGCCATAAAAAATAAAACCTAGAGATGCCTCGCCCAGGGGTCACCGAGAAGGAAATAAAAAGCCTCTCAACAAGAAACAAGAGGGAACCAAAGAAAAATGACAAAACAAGACCTAGCCAAGAGGATGGGGGGTCTCATCATGAGCCAGCCCATTATGTTTATGGGTACCTAGCAGTATGACATTGCCATTATCTGGTTGCCACGCCAGGGCAGTGACCTTTGGTTGCATGGCTAAGGGAAAGGGGGTTTCATCATGAGCCATCTTTATCATCTCTGTGAAAGTACTTGTGGGTAACACTATCAACTCTGGTCACCATACCAAGGCAATGTCCTCTAGTTAGACCTTGAAATAAAAAGAAAGAAAAAGTAATAAAAAAAAGAAAGAATAAAGGAGATAAAGGGCTTGGAAAGAATTGCATCCATGACAGGTACAACTCACCTTCTACAAAGGCACCCACATATAATATCACCCTTGTATTTCACTCTACCTATATGTTTGGACATCCTTTGACCACACCACCTCGTTTTACATGGCTTGGATGATATCCTCTGGAAACTTTCCTTTTCTTATGGATGCTGGCCCAATAGGGAATTTTTCCTTTTTCTTCGGCTTTGTATAGTAGGTCATTGTAATGTATTTGATCTATTGGATGATATATTAGGGGTTTTATGCATGCATTTGATAAAACTAATGATGAAATATGATTGACATTGCTATGATCCCTATGACTAATGAGCCCATGGAGGGAAAATTTTTTGATGCACTGGATCATGGCCGACGGACAGGTACCAGTTGGACCGATACACATGGGGAGATGATTAGTTTGGACCTCCATGGGGCTGAAGAGCCCATCAGATGCTTGATGGGACCCCAGCAGGTGCAGAGAGAGGATAGTGATTGGTCGAGCCTTTGCACAAGAGAAGAAGGAGGAAATTTTCATCTAGGACGCCTTGGATGAGACCAACCCAGGGGGGTTGACCCACTACAGGTGGAACGTGCCCTTTTTGATGCCCCAGGACATCATCTAGGAGCCATCACATCACCTCCAGTGTATGGCATCTTGACAGAGCAGTTTGGCATGTGTGGCAGAATTTGGAGGCCCAAGGAGGGCCAACGTTTGTCATATTGTGTTGCATTTTTCCCTAAAAAGGGCCAACGTCTCCCTCATAGGGTCTTGACGTCCTTTTTATTTCTCATTTAGGGTTTCATTTAACAATTTAATGTAAGACAACATGATTTTTGGTTTGTAGCCTTGTCGGCTATTTTTAATGACCTAAAATTAATTAAAAGGTCATGATACACTATATATTGAGGATGTTTTCCCCTCATTTGAACATAACACAACAAATCACACTTTTGAGGTCTGATTTTCGCACCCTACTAGGGTAGCTTTGTCTTCTAAGTGAGGCGCACTTGTTGATGGAAGGATTTTTTGGCATCTTTTAGCATTTCTCTCCAAGGAAGGTTTACAACTAGGGTTTGCACATGCTTTTCTTCATGATATGTAAGTGTTTTTCTTGAAAAACTTCTTAATTGAATGGTTGTAGGTTTAAATTCTTGCATTTACTTATAAAATTGCTGATTTTGAAACCCTAGGTAGCAAGCACACAAGTAGGTCCTTGTTTCATGTCCCCTTAGAAAGAAATTTTGAATCCATTGAAGAATAAAGATTGAGCCTAGCCTTTGCTACACTCCTCTTGCTTTTTCCCTTAATCTAGCTTGATTTTGAAGGTTGAAAAGGGGGTGATGTCCTAGGCCTAGGTTATCTACACCTAGGGCAACCAACTTCTATGGTTTGAAAGCCTTGCCATTGCAACACTTTCTCTCACTTCATCCTCTAGTTAGAATTATTATTTATGCTAGGTGTTTTGCCAAATTGATCCAAAGAAGGAGGAAAGAGCATAAGGCCTTGATTAAGAAACACCGGAGTGAGCCTCTTTCCCCTAGGGTTTTGATTCTAGGGCCCTGCCATTGCAGCACTCGAGAACCCTTCCCTCTTGTCTTTGGTCTTTATCCTTTAAAAACTTTGTGTGCTCTTCTTGTTTAACTCCATCTACCCTTAGGCACTGATCTTAGACACATAATGTTGAGGTCATAGTGCCCAAAACAAACTCTTAAAACTTTAATTCTTGAAACCCTAACTAAGAAACTAACCGTAATTAAGGTTGATGTCACACTTCGTTATCTCATCTTGACGCAACATTTGTCTTCTATAAGCAATTGGATGATGATCTAAAGCATTTACTGAGTAAAGTGTTGGTTGGATACATTGTTGGCTTGATCATATTGATAGTTATTAATGAATTGATGCTTTTTCCATAGCTAATTGATAAAACATTGACCTCATTGATATGTATTGTTTTTACATTGCTTATTAATTGATATCAGATAGTCATATGAAGTATTAACCCATTGAATTATAGCCTGCATATATTCATTATTGTTGTCTTGTTTGGGGCAGGTGTTCTCTTTGGGAATACACTTCTTTATTGGCTGATTAGTCGGACCTTCTGATCTTGGTGGTAACCTGTGAGGAGGAAACTTTAAAATTGACTTTATACCTTATCCTCTTTAAAACCCCAGGTTGTCGGTGACGTCTCCCCTGGGTTAACCTCCCTAAATAGAAATAACCTCCCCATTGAGGTGACATTGGGTGGGGAAGGTTCCTATTATGCCAGTTTGGCCTCAATTTTGTAGCCATTTTACCTAGCTACAAACTGTGCGATAACATGACCTAGAGTTCTCAAATCCCAAAAGAAAGAAATCACTTGTTCTCACTGAACTCATCACAACGTTTCCCTCAGACGCTAAAGGTTCACCCGTCAATATGGATTTTCCAGACGAACACCTCTTCTTCATCCCCTTGGATGACCCCTAGTATGACGACCTCCTTTTCTACCTTTGGACGTGGAATTTTGGATCTCCTCTCTCTTGAGATGATCGTCGATGCATTCGCGATCAGGCCCCTCAGTACCTCCTCATCGGTGAAGTTTTTTATCGATGTGGGGTTGACACCATAATCCCCCGATGTTTGACCATCGATGAAGTAGAAATATTCTTGAACGATTCCCATAGCAGCACTTGTGGTGTCCACCTATTAGGTATGTACACCACCCACAAAATCATTCGAGTAGGATACTTCTTTCCCACCCTATTTCATGACTGCATCTACACTATCAAGCGATGTGACAAATGCTAGATCTATGCAAACAAAGCATGTGCGCCACCCGCTCTTTTACACCAAGTCATCACTGTCGACCCCTTCTGCAAATCAGGCATAGATTTCATGACTTGCAATCCTCCATCTAGTAATGGACACAAGTACATCATCGTGGCAGTAGATTAATCTACCAAATAGGCTAAATCCATGCCTACCTTCAACAATACCACTGAAAGAACAACACATTTTTTCTTCAACCATGTCATTACCCACTTCAAAGTTCCACTATAGTTAGTATCCGAACAATCTAAACACTTTGAGAATGAGATCTTCATAGAACTCTCTTCAAAGATCAACATCTCCCATGAGTTTGCCTCCCCATACTACCCTCAATCCAAAGGATAGGTTGAGGCTTTCAACAAAGTCCTCAAAACCATGCTACAATGTACTGTCAACAAACATAAGACCAACTGGCATCATATGTTGTTTTCATCATTATGGGCTTATCGCACAATAGTCAAAACTGCCACCAGTTCTACACCATTTCATATCATCCATGGGATCGAAGCCACCATCCCCATCTTGTGCGAACTTCCCACATTCCGCACCATCATCGAGATATTACTTGACACTACTCCAATGGAGAAAAACTTTTTGACCTTAGAGTCGATGGATGAATATTGTCGTTCTTCATTACAGAACAATGAGGCAGCTAAACAATGGTCCAAAGCCACCTTTGACCACCATGTCAAACTTCACTCATTTAACGAAGGATAGCTCGTCCTAGCCTACGATATCTCTTATGATACTCTCGGTCATGCGGAATTTGATTCCTTATGGCATGGACCATACATTGTCCAACACTTCCTCACTAAAGGTGCATACATCATGGCCTCTCTAGAAGGCTATCCTCTCAAAGAACCTATCAATGGGTTGTACTTAAAGAAGTCTTATGCTTGAGCGTAATCATCCTACACTAGGCTCTTTCTTTGTACACATTTGTAGAATTTTTAGTCTTATTTTTTCACCTTCATGCCTCATGTTTGATCTACCATCCGTGTTATTGACAAATGCATCCTCCATTGGCCTACCACATTGGTTACATTGATGGTGTTAGCTGCTAGACACAGAATCTCACTTCGGCCGCTTGGGCCCTCTATACCCCCTCACATGAACTGCTCCACTCCAGTGACATATGTTTGGGCTCATCCACCAACAACCAAGCATGATACATAGTCATTATTGGTCTCCTCACTGAGGCATGATACAATGTATATTGTGTTTGCAATCCTTGCCTCTTCTGCAGATAACTGCAAGTTAGACTCTTATCTCGAAACTTTGATTCAATTACATTTACACATATTCCATGACAATTTAATCAAATAGAAGATAAGATGGATAACCTAGTATTAGATTGGAATTTATCACATCAAGACATTATTGCATATACATAAATCATCAAACATCGGTCACATCATATAGATTAGACATCATAAACCATCACAAATATCAACACATGTTTGGGTCCCACATTTTCCCCTCTCCCTCCGATAGATCACTCTTGTAGTTCCTCTCAACACTCTTCATTACAATCACACTCTTAGTAGAAGAAACATTGATGATTTTCAGCTATACATATGCTCCTAACCTCACACATCATAGGGCATCTATTATCACTGAAATTTCATCTGCAACATTGCACGCAACTAGTTATAGAAATACAACAATGCCAAACAAATATTAGTTCACCTACAACACCAAAATGCATTTCCAAGAGGCAAAAAACTATATAATTGGGAAAACATTGGCATGCACTAACTCATTAAAGGAAGCACACACATAGTGCGTGGGCCAAAGAATCCTGTAGAGTGCACAATGTGCCATATGCATGACTGTGTACGATAAAATCCTTGGGCTCCTATGAAAAACACATTTATGGTTCCTGTCGGCCCCTCAACCACTTATGGACCAGATCCAATCTTGATTTGACCTTCAGATCTCAGGGAAATCTGAATGGGGAGTTGGTCAAGGACCAAAGGGTGCCCTAAAGGGCCCCTTGTTGACACTAAGAACCAGTTGAATATTTCCTTAAAGAAATTCTATAAATGGAGCCCATGCGTGCACTAAGAAATTGATTTTTTTATAGTATTGTTATTCTACCTCAATCCTCCCCTGAGAATCATCTTTTCTTCTTGGAGCATTCTAGCAACATTCCAATAGGCCATTCCACTCACCTCTTGAGGGAAAAAACATTTATTTCTTCATCATTTTCTTTCTTTTATACCATTGTAAGAATATCTCTCCATTAGGGAACTCAAGAGCTCTCCTAGGGAGGAAGAGGGGACTCATAAGTCCTCATTTATCTATGGTGTTTTTCCAACTAATATAGTTATCCATTGGTGGCATAATCTTGGTCATTGGTTGATTGTTTTTGGTTCAAAGTTTCTTATGCATTCTAGTTTTATTTCCTTAGTTGTTTTAGTTTGTTTAGTTGTTTAGTTCATGTGCTTGGTTTGTTTAAATCATGCAATAACCTCTGTCTTGACTAGCAGGCCCAACTAGGCATGCAAGTGCCCTTCTTTTTCTCACCCAAGTGATGAAACGAACACAACACTCACCTGGTGACTAACTGCAAGTTGGAAACTTACTTGCCCATATTCTATGGACTTACACGGGTGACTGTGGCAATATACTACGGTACCTAAGGAAGACATCGGATCACACTTCACAGAGTATATCCGAAGGTTTCATCTATGTTCGATTTTCACTTACACCGATTATTTTCTCTAGTGTTGATTGACATAATTGTCCTTCCTACTAGATAGTCGACTGCTTGATTTGTCTTTTAGGAAATGTTTAGTGTGTGATTGGTGTTTAAAATCTAGTTAATCCTTACTGTTTCACTTGATCATTTCACAAGGTGGAAAATAAAAAGCTCCGTCGATCACGAAGTCTTCAAGGCCTATCGTCGGTTACATTGGAGCCACCTCTGCCACTGTTACGGTGAATACTTGACTAACAAGAGTCATTTGAAGCAATCAGGCCATAGGAAACTATTCCTGAGCCTACTCTGTGAGGATACTATTCGACTCAGTAGGAACCTACTATTTCTCACCTTAAGGAAGAATTTCTCAGGCCAACCAAACCTCTGATTACTAACTTTTCAACACCGATATTGATCCAAATCATCCCTCCTAAGGTGACACCCTCTGAGCGCCATCTAGTCTTATAAGCGGCAATGGAAGAAAATGTTGCTACTTTGTCTGGGAGTCCTCATACTCCCATTTTGACTACTACTACAGGGGGCATCCTACCTCCTCTCTCAACTCCCTCTACTTCAGGCAATGGTCGGATACCATAATCGACGATGACCACTTCTCTGTTTACTTAGAGTGCGACGGGCCCTCCATTATCATATGGGATGCCCAAATTTTATTTGAACTCGATCCTTACCTACTTTACCTTACAGACCATGCGTCTAGGGGTAGGGAGCTAAAAATATCTCACGTAAGGGTCAACCGAGGGTGATTTAGTACCCTTTAATGATATCCCTTATAATGGGGGTCATATACCTCCTCCTCCCACCTCGCTCGGTGGTTCTTTCAAGAAACCAATTGGGTCGAGTGATAATTATAGCTTGTTTGGAGCAGTAATTTTAGGACCTTTGTCTTACACAACATCGGTGGGATCTCTGTCATTCTCATTGTTTAGTGCATTTGGGAACAACTCTTTTTCTTCGCTTGTTGTCTCAGTTGGGGGAAACCCCAGTTTTGGACAACAGAACCCTGTGCAATGTACTTTTCCTTCACAGGGAGCAACGACATGCGTTTTCTCCTCTCAAGGGCTTTGGAATCCTTGGCAGGGATCAGTTCCCTCACAAGGGATGTCGGTTGACGAAAACCTCTTCCATGCTCAATGGAACCCCGGGCAGGGCTCCATACCTATGCCCATCGGATCAACTAGGGGCATCCCTTTCCAAAATCCATGGAACACAACATAGCGAGCAATCCCTACACAAGCTATGTTGTCCAATTATGAGAGTCAGTCGATGATACCCCAACAGACACAATTTTTGTATCTTGGTCAAGGCTATATTTGATTAAAAAAGGATCCAGAGAAGGCTAAGAACAACTCAGAACATGTAGAAGCAACTCAGGATGCTCATAATGGCTTCAGCAAACAGAGAAAGGGAAAAAATTCAAAGTTCTCAAAACTCAGTGAAAATGGCATAACTGCGAAGAGCGCGTCGCAATATTTCTAATGGTACAAACAACTCATCAAACAGAGTTACGGATCGAAAGATATTTGCAGTCAATGTTTTGGTCAACCTAGTCAAGTCAACAAGGATGAGTTAGCATCCGTATTGCTGACGTCATCATCAGTACGGATGAAGTCATTATCTGTATAGAATATGTGGAAAGCACATAGGGTGATACTTCATCATGATGATGTGGCATCACAAGAGGCTGCCACGTGTCACTCAAATTTAGACTTTTCAGGTTGACATGTTGACCAATGAAAAAGTGCCACGTGGCATCGATACAATCCATACAGGATGATGTGGTACATCTGTACAATCGATGTGGTAGAATGTTGAGATGGCATGGGATGACATGGCAAGGTCGTACAAGTCTGATGGTAGACACGTGGGTGATTTAAGTTGTGACAAGTGGCATTTTATTAAGAAAATGTTATGGTGCCACATGGCCCAGTCATGGGATGCGCTAGACAACACACCATGCTATAGTTCTTGTTTGTAATATGGTTTGAATTGTATTTAAGTTTTAATAATGTTTCATATGGGGGAGAAAAGGGTTGGGCCTTTGGCCCAGCCCTTGGTTCCATATGACCATTCCAAACTCCCACCTCCATATGGCATAACCGCCACATATTTCCATTTCATTGATTTAATAGCCAACTGTCCGCCATTCTAGTGGCCTCCTGCCAGATTTAGCAAGGTGAGACAAATATGGTTGTAACCATGTATTAAAAAATTGGAGTCCACGGGATTCAATCCCGAGACCTCTATTAACCAAGTTCTTAATATAGCTCCTCTAACCACTCTTCCAACCATCACCTTTATTATATAAAAACCCACAATCTTATATAAAAGGAGGCCTTCTCTAGTGTTCAGGACATATAGGAGGTAGACCAAGAGTGCCCGTATGGATTTAGGCATGATTTTTGAGAATTGGCATGCAAGTCGAGACAGTCCAGTCATTTATTGTAGAGGTAGTGGCACGAAAACCGAGGCAGAGGTGTTTCTTGGGCCTGAAAGTGTCAGAATCATATTCGTCATGGAGAAAGTTATTTTTAGGTAAAATGATGCCACGAACGCAGTGGCAGTGTTAGTTTTCTGGTCTGAATAAATTTTTTGTAGCTTAACTCTAGAATGAGGTATACTTATGTATTTTTCCCAATTCTTTTGTGGAGTTAATAAAAAGACCTACCCATTTGAGAGAAGGACTCAAAGACGTAGTCCACCGGGGACGAACTCCATTATCAAGTTTTTGTTTTCATATTGCAAGATTACGTCTCTTTCCTTTTGAGATTTTCCTTCTTTATGGTGTACTTTAGTTTATGCTCATTTAATACAATTCTTTAAGAAGTCACTTGACGAAAAGATCCTGGATCATGTTGGTATCAGAGCAGTCATATTTGACTTGAATTTTTGAGTATGAATTCTTACTAGGGCCAAGCATAAGAAGAGTGAAGGAACTCTTAAGATGTTCAATCCCGAATTTGGTCATGCATCCCAAAGGAAGAAGATGGAAGAAGAGGACAAGCGTGATGAACAAGAGAAAAAATTTCACATGGTATTTTATCGCATGTTAGAAATGGTCGAACGAATGTATGGAGATTACGAGAAGAGGATGAAGAAGAAAGGGAAGAAAATGAAGCACATGCAGATGATGATGCTTTGTTAAATCAAGGGGTTGAAGGATATCCTCCTAAGCCTCCATCTTCACCTTCAATTTATAGTTCTTCTTCCTCTGAGCATTCTCATCACTCTCATCATTCTAGTCATAAAGTCTCTTTTAATAAACCATTATTAAAGCTTGATGTAAAGTTTGATTTACCTATGTTTAATGGAGATGTTAATACTGAAAACATAGATAATTGGATCCGACAAGTTGAAATATATTGTCATGTTCATCACATTGATGAAGAGGAAGTTAAAGTGCAATTGGCTTCTCTTCGATTGGAAGTCACTGCTCTCGTATGGTGGGAGAGAAAGCTTCAGGACAGAAGTAAGTATGGTAATCTTCTTTCCTCATGGTCGAAGTTTAAAATAGAGATAAGGAAGAAATTCTATCCATTAGGGTATTTACATAAAGCAATGATGGAATGGAAAAATTTAATGTAGAGTAAAGGTCAGACTGTACAAAGTTTTATAGAAGAATTTAGGAAGAAATCTCTTGCATTGAACAATCCTTTGGATTCTTATGAAATTTTAATGAAGAATATTGGCGCACTTCATAGTTACATACATCATACTTTTCTCTTGTTTAATCCCACGAGTATTGATGAATTTTATGTGCAAGACACTGTTGGCAGCCAACCCACATTTTTCTCGATAACTCTCAAAAGCTGCCTACACCCCTTACGGTATCTTGATGAAATCTTTGTCGCATTCTGCCAATAGACATATGACTCGTTTTCGCAACCATTACAATTCGATTTCGACTCAGTTTTCACAATTGCAAATGTGAAAACTCCGACTTCATTGACTGTACCATCGTCTTCTTCTTGATTTGTTGGTTGATACTTGATCACTGGTTTATTGTATGATTGGTTAAGATTTTAGAAGACTTATGATCTTGATCGTTGACTTACCTTGATTGCGCTTTCTAATATGTTCCATCATTAAACTTTGAGCATGAAAGATTATTGTTCTATTTTGTAACATGTTGGCTCATAATGTTCTACCCTTGTTATGGTTTTCATTTTAATTATCATTTGAAAGTTTATATTTGGATGGAAACGCATATGGTATACACCAAATGTGATGGCAAAATTCATTAAGATATGATAACAATGGTCTAAATAGTATCCTGTTTGACTTTGGGAAATCGATTTTTGGTATATTATGCTTACCAAGCAAACTATACGATGAGTAATGAAACCCCGAGCTATCAGTCAGCATTAAATCTCGTGATTGAGTGGATTAACGATGAGATTGGCGCGTTAACTCATAATGGAGACAGGTACTGTGTTAATATCGATCTGAACACTTGGCACTTAGATGTCATGTTATGTGCTGGTTCTAATTCGTGTGATGGCACGTAGATGTGGTGAATCATCCGTTCGCCAGTCAATGCAATTGATTTATGATTATGATATGAACAGGACTCATTAATATGGTAAGTGGTGATATTAAACCCACCACCTTCGCACGCCTGAGTAAGTTTTCGGTCTCGTCAAGCTTTCAAGCCGTGAAACCCTTTCGGGATTCATTCTGTGTTTTGTGTCTCCGATGTAAACCCTACCATGGTCGTGTGGAGATGGCTCCTGTGGTGAGAGCTGAGCCTAATGGCAGTCAGGCATTGTTAACGTTTGATGGAGCATTTGCCGACCTCGAGGAATTCGGGTGGCTTTCGTTTATTCGGAAATTTGATGGCTTCAATATGATTGTTGCCAGGCAATTTGCACTATCGTTTGACGGTGGCAGAGCCAAGGTTGGAGACTTACAGTTGGAAATCACCGAGCAATCTATCAGTTCGGCAACCGGTCTACCTGTTATCGGAGAAAAATGGTCCAAGAACTACAGGGTTAAGGATGTCCCCTGGACATTACTGTTTCGCTCTCGCAATGTCAAATCATGTGGCAGAGGACTTCCAGCAAAAATGCTTAAGCCTCGCTGGTATGACCTGCTGATGATTCTCAAGCAATTTATAACGTGCGAAGGCAGGTATGGATTCGTCTTTCTGTTCCATCTACGTTTTCTTATGGTGTTTATGGGCTTTGAGCTCAACATGCCATATTATTTACACCGGAGTATATTTAAAATGGCAAAGAGATACAAACGAAATCAGGCTGACACAAGCCTATTTCATGTCGGTTTGATTAAGATTCTGGTTGTTAGTGAATTGAGTCTGCGTCGAGATTCCTGGCAGAATTTCCTCAACAGGAATGGTTTCACAGAATTTAACTCGCCTCTTGTTGATAAACCTATGGTTTCCAGGGATGAAACTAACCCTGTTCCCTACAGTGTTCTACTACCCACGCCTGAACCTGACTCACCTATGGCCGAGACTAAAGCTGTTAAGCCCATAACCTCTAAGGCAAGGGCTAAGAACGCGGTGAAAAGCAAAAGGAATGCTAGAATGATCTCTCGTATGGAGAGAAACAAATCAAAACCCCCTGTCAAAACCGAGCCTATCGCGATTGGTGATGACTCTGATTCGAGTATTGAACGCTTTCTCGCTCGAGAGGGTTTTGACAGTGATGAACCTCCCTACGATTTCGTTGATAATTTGCCTCCGTGTCTTAAAGACAATCCTGACTATCCTGGTATCAAGTCGCCTTTTGAAACCCGTGGTGAAACGTCCAAACCCTCCCCTGCTCAACAGGCTACTGCACCCTGTGACCAGTGTGGACTATGGCTAGAACGTTATTACTTGGATGTTCCAAAGCTTCAATCCAAGATTCGAGATTTGGAGAGCCAAGTAGCAAGGTTAGCTGGTCGCAATGATAAAGGGCATCCAAATGACAAAAATCAACTTACCACTGGATCAATCCTGTTTAAAAATGTTGAATCTGCGACCGCCATTATTAATTCTAAATTGACATAATCGCAGCAGGTATGATGGTAAGCCCTTCCCTCTTTTATGCAGTGATATCATATGCTCTGTTAATTAGTTTGACTCGCCTTGTCATGCATGAGTTTTATCTATTCTTGGATTGACTATGATTGGTTTTTGAAAATGTTATGTTTTCATATATTTTCTATTTCTGGGAAATGAATGATATTTCTGTTTCATTCGGTTTTCTCCTGTATGATACGATGAGATTATCAATTGATTGTGTTTTCTACATTTGGACCGAATTGAATGCGCTATGTTTAATGATCAATTCTCAAATAAGATATTGGTTGTACATTGATAAACGATATGGTTATATGAATTGGTTATTAATGTCAAATCTTTTTGAAGTTATATTATCTCGTTGATGACTCTGTTAAAATTCTGTGTATTAATAGTAGAGTGATCCAACGTGGAGATTGCTGATTCAATAAGATTTATACATTGTGTTAAATATATCGATATAGTATTTTGACTGTGATTGGTCAATCACAGTTATGAATTTGTTTGCAAGATTATACGATTGGATCAAATGGATATTGGAATAATAACAATGAACTTAACTCATATCTGGTAACAATGATCCCATGCGATTTGGTTTGTTTTGGATGATGTCGTGGGAAAAATGGGACACACAGAATATTTCTGTTTCAAATCGATTGGCCGAATTATATTGTTCTTACCATATGCCATTCAGTTTGGATTGATTTAATCCATAAAGATTTATATTTGATTTGATATGATTTGGTTTGATTCGTAACTGGTTCTTTTACTATTTTGACCAGCTACAGAATCAAACGATTCTGTAGCTGGTGTCTATAATTGTAATTTTATTATAAGTTTCTTAATTAAAGAGCTTTCTAACTTGATTCTGGTGTCTATTGCAAGGCATTTCGAATTTGCAATGGATACTATGGACAGTTGGGATGATCTACAGTTTTTATTTGCATTTTAGTTTTAGAGATTTTTGGGATTAATCCCATATTTTGTAAAACTGTTTGCTATTTTCTCACAAGGGTGTTTTTACCTTGTGAAAGACTTATTTAAACCTTTGAGTTTTGTAATAAGGCATCCTCAGTTTTTTGGGAGAACAAGGATTTGTATGCTTAATGCAAACTGGAGCAGAATTAATGCATTGTTATGGCCTTTGCTTCTCAATACATTGACACTTTGTTCTAAGTTTTGTATATCATCTTGTGTCTGGTTTAGTATCACCTTGTTGTCTAAATCAAATTCAAATGATATAATTTCTTATTATTATGCATTCCTTGTTACTTCCTATTTGATAGAAGATATGACAGTTTAAGGATTCAATTTGTAAATGATAGCCTTGTCTTCTTTATGAATTGGATTATCATATATGAATTTGCTGTATTGTAGGCTTCCCTCTTACATAAATTCATAATCTGAAAACTGTTATGATTCTTTTTTATGTCTTGTTTGTCCTGTAACTCACTTCAGGAAGCATTATAGCTGATCCCTTGCGAGAAGCTTAAGAGCTAAGTGGTGTGAACTTTTTCCTCCAACCTGCTTACGAAGCCATCTTACACAGGACAAACTTGGAGCACATCCAGGTTAATTAGATAGGTGTTTATCATTTAATTAATTAGTAGTTTAGATTAGATTACTTAATTTCTGTTAGCTCTCTTTCTGGTTTTATAAATACAAAAAAGACAAAAATAGATCCTTGGCTGTCTTGGGGCAGCGAACACATGATTTTTGCAGGTTTTAACCAAATCTGTAACTTGTTTATATTGTACATTTGTGAATAAAGAATGATTGCTGCTGACAATTAGGTAGTTGATTTGAGTTATTATGATCATAGTTAATAGTTTGTAGATAGTAATTTGTAGTTAGAATAGCATAGTTAGTTTTAGTTTGTTTTTATTAGTTTCTAGTTTCCTCTAATTTAGTTTGATTTCTTTTATTTTAGTTAGTTAGTTTACTATAGTTTGTTTTATTAGTTTCTAGTTTCCTTAGTTTAGATTGTTTAACTCAGATCACTTTCTCTTTGGTTTCCTTACGAGACCTTAGGGCGGCCAACGGAGCCGTTAAACTCGTCAGGGTGGTCCATACCAAACGGCTTGGGTTATTTAGACAACCCCGGACCGGTTCCACTCTCCCAGTTGACG
>SNQJ01S0031406.1:44208-58459 GCA_010110895.2 Picea sitchensis
TGGGTTATTTAGACAACCCCGGACCGGTTCCACTCTCCCAGTTGACGGACGGTCATTTTCGCCCGTCAACAGACACTCACCTTGAGAATAGGGGGAAACATGTTCAAGAAGATCCAACAAAGAAACCTTCCAATTTCCCACATAAGACTTTCAATAAGTTCAAAATGAAGGAAAATAAGACCTCTACAGTAACGAGATAAGGAGGAAAACCATCTTGCACTAATTGCAAGATGAGTGGTCATGATGAAGAACATTGTTCGAAACTACATCCAGAAAAGAAACCAAAACATTTTGGTGGAAAGGGGAAGACAAAGACTGTTTCTACAGTGCACCAAGATCTTGGTTCTGAATCAGGAGATGAAGGAAAGATCATAGCAGCTGGAGTACAAGGTAAAGATTCTCTTCATGCTAGTTCATGTTCCAATAATGAATCTCAGATTGATGAATGAAAGAGAAATGATTTATTTCATATACGAGTTGTATCTAAACATACAAAGATAGATACATTATTTGATCTGGGTTCCCAAGTAAACTTAATATCTAAAGAACTTGTCAAGAATATGGGTCTTGAAATGAAGCCATGTCTGAAGCCTTATCCTCTTGGTTGGGTATGTGATCAAGCAAAACTTAATGTCACCAAACAATGTAGGGTCATATTTTCTATTGCTTCCAAGTTGATTGATGAAGTGGATTTGGATGTTGTACCACTTGATATATGTGGAATAGTGTTGGGAAGTCCTTATCTTTATGATAGAAAAGCGGTCTTCTTTCTTCATGAGAAAAAATACCACCTTACTAAAGGGGGAATGGAATATATTGTTAGAGCTCATAGCATGAGGGTAAATACAACACTTGTTAGTGCAGGGAAAACTAAAAGACTCATAACCACTAAAAAGAGATATGTACTCATGGTTGTCAAAGAGAAAGATGTTGGGACATCCAAAGATTTTAAAGGGTGTGATCCATCTCATAAAAAGGAATTAATTGATATTGTTTATGAGTATGATGATATTTTTCATGAACCGGATGAATTACCTCCTAAGAGGGAAATCCAACATGAGATACATATTCAACAGGATTCTCCTCTTTTTAATGTGGGCATGTACATGATGTCAGTTGTGGAGATGACAGAGATCAAGAAGAAGGTACATGGTTTATTGGATCAAGGAGTCATCAAGCCTAGTTCATCTCCTTGTGGTTCTTCGATCATGATGGTGCCAAAGAAAGATGGCGCATGGAAAATGTGTGCCGATTACTGGGCCTTGAATAAAATCATGATGAAAAATCGATAACCTCTTCCTTGCATAGATGGTTTACTTGATCAGTTGAATAATGTTTTTTATTTCACTAAGTTGGATTTGCGCAGTGGAAATCATCAAATTAGGGTTGCAGAACAGGATGTATGGAAGACTTCCTTTAAAACCAAACAAGGATTGTTTGAGTGGTTAGTTATGTCATTTGGTCTTTGTAATGCTGCAACAAATTTCATGTGTGTGATGAATGATGTATTCAGGCCTTTCCTGGATGACTTTGTGATTGTGTATTTAGATGACATTCTTGTTTTTAGCAGGATTTGGGATGAACATGTAAGGAATGTAAAACAAGTATTGGATACTTTGCAAAGGGAAAAGTTGAATGTGAAAATGTTTAAATGGGAATTTGGAAAGACTGAACTTGTATACTTAGGTCAAATCATGGGAGGAGGACAATTGAAGATTGATACTTCCAAAATTGTTCTAATTGTAAATTATCTTGAGCCAAAAAGTGTAACCAAAGTCTGAAGCTTCTTGGGTGTAGTCCAGTATCGGAAGAGATTCATTCCCAACTTCTCGTTTATAGAATCTCCTTTGCATGTCTTAACTAGTTTGAAGAACACTTTTCAGTGGGAAGGAAAGAAATAAAAATATTTCAACACTTTGAAGAAGAAGATCAGTACTGCACCAGTATTATCACTGCCAAATCTTCAACAACCTTTTGAGATTGAGACAGATGCTAGAGGATATGCCATGGGTGTAATATTGATGCAATATCATAAGCCTATATGTTACCACTCTGAGAATTTTAACCAATATGTTGTTAACTATCCTACATATGATAAAGAGTTGTATGCATCAGTTCAAAGAATAAAGAAATGGAAGCACTACTTGATAGGGTAGAAAAAACTATACATATAGATCACCAACCCTTACACTATCTTCAAGCACAGACTAAACTGCAACAATCGCGGAACTACATATGGATGGGTTTTCTACAACAACTTCATTTGGTAATCAAGTACAAGAAGGGTACAAGTAACAAGGTAGTTGATATGGTTTCTAGACCTCCTATTGTTGCTTCTATTATTTTGAAGAATACTTATTTATCTCATGATAGCTATGTAGAGCAATATGCCATTGATGAATACTTTAAAGAAGTATATGAGAAGCTAACCCATGGTGCACATGTAGAGAAATATTGACTGCGGGGAAAATTACGCCATCATATTGGGAAGCTATGTATTCCTACAAGTGAATGAGTCCATGTGATATGAGAAGCTCATACTTCTCTTGTATCTGGGAATTTTGGGGTAGGAAAAACTATGGCTCATTTGCAGAGGTTTTGTTATTGGCCTCAAATGAAAACAATTGTAATTAAATATGTAAAGGGGCATGTGATGTGTTCTACTTGTAAGACCACTAATAGAAAATTGGAGCTATACTCACCACTTCCTATTCCATCCCATCCATGGGAAAACATTTCCATGGATTTTGTAGGGGGTTTACCAATGACCAAAGGGGGTCATGATTATTTGTATGTTGTAGTGGATAGGTTTAGCAAGATGTGTGTCTTGATTCCATGTAAAAAACATATCACTATTGAGTAGACTGCTAATCTATTCTTTCAGCGTGTTTGGGTTCACTTTGGGTTACCCACGTGCATTGTCTTGGATCGAGATACTTGATTCCTTGGGGATTTTTGGACTATCTTGTGGAGAATGATGAACACAAAATTGAAGAGGAGCACTTCTTTCCATCCACAGACCGACGGATAGACATAGGTGGTAAACATAATAGTGGTACTTTTTCTTCGAGGCTACTGCAACAAGAATCCTAAGTTATGGGATGAATAGATACCCTATGTACAACATGCTTATAATCGATCTTTACATTCATCCACTCGGAGTTCACCTTTTGAGACATGTTTTGGGTACCTACCAAAGGTTCCTTTGGAATTGATGTATGGGATAGATGTCGATGTGAATGAAGAACAAATAGAGGACAAAGCCCGCAAGTTCATCCAAAGGATTAAGCAGATACACCAAGCAGTCAGAGAAACAATTGGAGAAAAGTCAACCACAGTATAAATCTCGGCATAACAAGCACAGGGTTGATCATCAGTTCTAGGTTGGAGACCAGGTATGGATTCACATCAACAAGGAATGATTGAAGGGTGAAGGCAAGAAAATCAATCCCATCCGATATGGACGCTTCACTATCTTGGAGAAAAGAGGAAGAAATTATTTTCGCTTAGATCTTCCACCTTATATGAATATTTATTCAGTAGTGAACATAGAGAAATTGAAACTTTTTGAGCCTCCCACGATCATGGATCAGGATGAGGAAGTTTCAATACCTTTAATTGATGAGTTTTCACCTGAGTACTTGGATGAGTTATAGGAATATATCATCCTGGATAGAAGGATGAGGAATTCATGTAGGTGTGATGTTTATTATCTTTGAGTAGGCTTAAAGGGCACACATCCAAGCAAGGAAAAGTGGATAGAGAAGGAAAAAGTGAGGGGACTATTCCCTCACATACCTATTGACTAATGAAATATTTTGGTGGTCCAAAAACCTCTCAGTGGGAAGGTGTGATCCAAAAAGGATCCAAAGAAGGATAAGAACAACTCAGAACGTGAAGCAAATTAGGATGCTCAAAATGGCTTCAAAAGATAGAGAAAGGGAAAAATAAAAAATTCCCAAAACTCAGGAAAATGGCATGATCGCGAAGAGTGTGTCGTAAGATTTCTAACGGTGAAAATGTCTTATCAAACAAAGCTATGGATAGAAAGATATTCACGATCAAAGTTTTGGTCAACCTAGTACAGTTAGCAAGGATGAGTCAACATCTGTATTATTGATGTCAGCATTAGTACAGATGATGTCATCATCCATACATCATACATGGAAAGTACATAGGGTGACACATGTCCTGCTGAAATCAGCATGACGTCAACATGATGATGTGGCAACATGAGAGGAAGCCACGTGTCACACAAATTTGGACTTTTCAGATCGACATGTGGACCAATGAAAAAGTGCCATGTGGCATCCGTACAATCAGTACAGGTTGACGTGGTAGAGTGCTGAGTTGGCATGGGATGACATGAAAAGGTTGTACAAGTATGATGGCAGACACATGGGTGATATAAGTTATGACAAGTGTCATTTTATTGAGAAAATATTAATGTGCCACGTGGCTCAGTCATGGGTTTCCATGTGGCACCCCTCTAGTGGTTGGAAAGTGAAAAAATTTATATGACTCCATAGGATTCAAACCCATAACCTCCTTTAGCCCAAAGAACTTCCAACCTCTACACTAGCCAACACACCATGTTATAGATCTTGTTTGTAATATGGTTTGAATTGTATTTAAGTTTTAATAATGTTTCATATGGGGGATAAAAGGGCTAGGCCTTCACCCCAATCCTTGGTTCCATACTAAGCCATAAGACCATTCCAAACTCCCGCCTCCATATGGCATAACCGCCACATATAGTCATTCTATCGATTTAATAGCCAATTTTCTGCCATTCTATTGGTCTCCCTCCAGATTTAGGAGGGTGCACCAAATATGATTGTAACCATGTATTAAAAAAAGGAGTCCATGGGATTTGATCATGGGACCTCCGTTAACCAAGTTCTTAACATAGCTCCACTAACCACTCCACCAATCATCACATTTATTGTATAACCACCCACAATCTTATATAAAAGGAGGATTTGCTAGTGTTCAGGACTGAGAGGAGGCAGACCAAGCACACCCGTACGGATTCAGGCACGATTTTCAAGAATTGGCATGTATTTTGAGATAGTCTAGTCATTTATTATAGATGAAGTGGCATGGAAATCAAGGCAGAGGTGTCTCCTGGGACTGAAAGTGTCAGACTCAGATCGGGGCATGGAGACATTCATTTTTAGGTAAAACAACACCACGAATGCAGTTGTGGTGTTAGGATTTTGATCTCAGCAAAGATTTCGTATCTTAACTCCAGAATGAGGTATACTTGTGTATTTTTCCCAATTATTTTGTGGATTTAATAAAAGACCTACCCATTTGAGAGCAGGACCCAAAGACATAGTCCACCAGGGACAAACTATGTTATCAAGTTTTTTTGTTCATATTGCATGCTTATGTCTCTTTCCTTTTGATATTTTCCTTATTTATGGTATACTTTAGTTTATGCTCATTTAATACAATTATTTAATAAGTCACCTGACGAAAAGATCCCAGATAAACAGTTTCTACCAAATCCCTAGCCAGCAATCCAACTTTTCCTGGCAACCTGGTGCCAGCCAAACTCCAAGACCCTCTTTTCCTATACATAGTACTCAACCAAAACTATCGTTTCTGGAAACACTACATTTGACAGAGTTGTCGAGATTACTCAACAACCCAATTTGTCATAATATGCATTGGCTCCCCATGCTGACTAAGTTTCCCTTAGATATTTTGAAATTTGAAGGCAATCCTGGCGAATATCTAGGTGATCATGTGACAACCTTTCACTTATGGTGCTTGTCAAACTCACTACGAGACGAATCCGTCTAGTTGCACATTTTTCAATGCACTCTTATATGGGCTACCGCAAAATGGTATATTGAGCTCAAACTCTCAAGGTATTCTTACTTTAATGACTTTGTGATGGTATTTTTGAACCATTTCTAGTTACCCATGAGATACGATGCCGACACTAAATTGTTGGACAACATTGAGCAAACCAAGGTCGACCATATCTCCGATCGTATCTGAGAATGGTGATGTTGAAAGAGCTTGATTAAGGTCCAGGTACCTCTGGATTTTTTACTGGAGTGGTTCCTGAAGTCTTTGGTTCCTTGCATCTCCAAGGACGTAGTGACTTCTGGACTTTTTTTAGAGGAGGAGGCAATAATGAGAGTGCAACAAATTGAACTGATCTACTCTCAGTCCAACATGCTCTATGGACCCCATGCCAATCGTATTGGGGGCTTAGTACAAGGAAATTCCACTAACCTATTGTCAAATCAATTGCAACAATTCTCGATACAACAAACTGTGGCCAGCCAGAACTTGAGTTTGGTTGTTCACCCTACCCAATCGTCAGACGTACATAGTGTGTAGTCGACGAACCCTAAGGCCAACCAAAAGCCTAAGGGGAAGAAGAAACAATGGAAAAATAAGAGTAAATGGGAAAAAAAGGCTACTAACAATGTTGGTGGGGGGAAAATGGAGAAGAGGAAGTCAAAGTATCTTTGTAAAATTTGCACGGAGGACCACCCAACTCATTTGTGCCCTCGAATTGAGGAAGCTCAAAAGATGTTGGTGCGACAACAACCTATTGTGCTAACGAAACCATTTCCAGATGGGAAAACATGGCTCAAGCTTCAACATCCTCGAGCATGGAAGAAGGCAGTCAGGGACCCCCCCAACTACCGGTAATAACTCAGCCACAAATGTTTACGTGATGAAATTTGAGGCTCATATAGTGACTAGTGCTCGAGATTACAGATTGTCAAAATCTGTCGAAAAGGGAAAATAAGCCATGAACCCACCAATTCCTCTCCAGATTGAGAAGAAGACGGGCGAAATGAGGACTCGCATCCCAAAAGGTGCGTTTAAAAAGGCTTCTCATAATCCAAACGTGAGGGCTACCCAGAACTACTATGTTGTAGAATATTTGGCACTGGCCCCTTATGCAATGTCTTATTTGGAAGTCCTCCAGAGTTTCCCTTCACAGAGAAAATCTATGTTATCCGCCTTGGGATCGGAAAATACTTTTAACTTGGGAGCGATCATTTTTTATCCAACCAACTTGAAACCTCATCTTCCTTACCACATTGTGTTTCATATAGTAGTGGCATATACCATGAAATCATTTACTTGGAATATTTTTCGTATGGTGGTTGAAAAGGATAACTCGACTTGTGTAATGTCATTGGAATGTTGGAAGGCCATTAGCCAACTCAGTTTGTCTCTGTCGCCTATGTTTCTTACGACGTTTGACGGTCGATCATTCATACCACATGGAATTATTCCTTCTTTCCCCATGTAGTTGGGAGGAAAAACCCCGTGTGTTGAATTTGAAGTGGTCGATGCGCCTCTCAACTACAACCTTTTGTTAGGAAGGAGTTGGACTTATGAGATACATGCAGTGGTTGCTATGGTTTTTCAGCTCTTGTGTTTTCCGCACGAGGGTCAGATTGTAACCATTGACCAATTTTCCTTCTCCCGTCTTGACCCTTCATCGGGTGTTACACATGAAATTTTCACACTTGGTTACCTCTCCCTAAGTGTCATAAGTGTCATATAATTGTCTCATACACCTTGACACCATGGAATAACCTATGTCACAATCCCTAGTCAATGTGGAGGAGGGATATATTACATGAAGGCCAAAATACCAAGTGCACATGAATTATTATTAATATTCATGAAAAAGAAATTAATTAAGTGTGACAATCAAGTGCACATGAATTATTATTAATATTCATGAAAAATAAATCAATTAAGTGTGAGAATCCACCTCACATTTGGTTTCCTATTTTTTAGGAAAGGTGGAGGATCTCATGGATGGTTGAAATATTTCCTCCTTAAAATCCTTGAGAGATATTTCCTCCCTAAAATCCTTAAACACATATTTTCTCCCTAAATATCTTAGAGATCCCTTTTTAGTGTATCTGATGAGTGATCCTCTCCATGGTGGTTAAGCTAACAAATCCTATATAATGAGGGATTTCCATGGAGATGGAGGAGGAAAATTTGAGGTATCAAACTTATGCTCTTGGGAGCTTTGTTCAAGGGTTGGACAAGGAGGACTTGGAGAGGTTATTGTGACTTCATATACGGTTTGTAATTTTCTCTTTTGAGTTCTCATTAATACATATGCTTGGCCTATTTCCTTCAATTTTCTGTACATTTGCATGGGCTTGTCTCTTTTGATAAATCTAGTTTTCAACTAATCTTGGTAGAATAGGAAGTATGTTTTGTCTTCGTTGTCTATTGGATTGCATAATTCATTGAAGGACTTGAAGATCAAGTTCAACCTAGACCGAGAAAGGAAAAACTTCATAAAAATATACTCATACTTTCTTCCTCTTTTCCCTTGACTAGTTTAGCTACATTTAAAGGAACGTCAGTGTTCAAATTTAGCTTTCTTTTGTCTTTGTCATAGGGGTCTAAGATCCAAGAGGACATTCACCTGTCCGCAGGGAAATTTTCCTACAAAAGAAATTGGCGAATCCACTAGGGATAGACATAGATTTGTATTTCCTTGGATTGTCCCTGCCATTTTCCCACCTTTTATATCAATTTTACTATTTGTTTATGATCCATTACCTTTCTCCCATCTTCACTAGCAATTTCACCAAGTTCTGTGAATTTTGGGTGAGTTTTTCTGCATTTTGTGGCTCTGTGTTTGAGTTTCTGGGAAGATCAATGCCCCCCCCTAAAGGCCATATCAGAGAACTGATATATAATCAACAAAGCCATGCATTTATTTACAGAGAATTGTAGCTCTCTGTGCCCTTGAGTTAGGGAGCGTTGATCTCCTTTTTTGAGGTTTTTTGCCTTTTTTTCATCAAATTTTTGCAACCTGTTTTGTAGAGGTCCTTTCCAGGGTTTGAAATTTGATTTGTGAAGTTGTTTGGGTTAATATTTGATTCTTATCCCTTCCTATTGTCTTTATTTGGGCTTGAAACTTTTTCAAAAATGTGAAATTTCCCTCTCTAGCTACTTGTTTTGGCGGGATAATTTGAGTATTTTCTCTCACTCCCTTTTGGTTCTTTGCTTGGTTTTTTTTAAGATATATTTTCCTTGGTTTGGAATCACTCTTCCTTTTTGAGATCTTGAGTTGGTTTTTGATACTTTCTCATTCATATGATTGTTTGAAATTTGTCACAAGGAAGCCCAGATATATTTGTATTGACCCATTTGGTCTTTGATTTATATCTTTCCAAGCAATTTTCTTTGTTTGAGTTTTGGTTTTATTTTAAAAGTTTAAATTTGTTTTCCTTCTTGTTTGATCATTGTGAGAGTGTGTTTTTTGTTTATATGATACTTGCTTCTAATTGTCTAAAACTTCAAATAGTAATATCAAGTTGGCATAAGAAGATTTCAAATCAAATCAATTAAAGTTCATATTTAAACAAAGAGATATATTTTCATGATTGGATTTTGGATATTATAATAGTTTTTCTGTGTAGTTTAGCATTGAATTGGATTCTTGTTGAAAGCAATTGCATGAAATCCATGCATTTTTGGTGTTTGATAGTGAAAAGGAAAATCTCTTCTCCTTCCCATAAGTAGAATCTCATTGAAAAAGATGATTGTTTCTCATTTTTCTTATGCATTTTTGGGAATCAAGTCATAATATCATCAGTTTCACTCTCGTTCACCTCTAAGTAAAGAACAACCACAAAAATAAATGCTAATTAAAATCAATCTAGAAAATTTTTCTTTTTATATTCTTCCACCAACATTAGACTAGGATTAGTGCTTTGGATGAGGCTGTGAGTACAACTCTCCAAGCATTCAAAAAAAACTTAGCATCTTGCGATAGGGAGAGAAAATCCAATTGTCGTATAATCATATCTAGGATCCCCCTTTCACACAAGGGTTACGCATGAGGTAGCATTCGAAAGAGCCATGAATATTATCCCTTTGTGATTTAACCATTCGTAGTAGTAAGATCATGTATTGGGGGTTCTTCTTGAGGTCTAACTGTCTTCATTTGATATTGGTTCTTCATGAATTCCAAATCTGTTCAGGGTCCTCTGGAGTTCTACTAGTCCACTTGTCCTCAGTTCTCTCGAAGGATTTCAAACTTGATATCCTGCCCATATGTTCGGACTTGACTGTCAACTGTGCCCACCTAGGGGATGACTAAGAGTTGGTGTCTTTAGTAGCCATAATATTTAGGGTCTTTACACAAGGTGACAGTGAAGGGAAGCATTCACTATACCTGGAACAGACGGTGGTCAAACTCACTCGGGTTCCTTGGAGTGTAAATCCACGATCACTGTGTGGAAGCTTGCACCAAGCTGTAAGTCCGTTAAGCAAGTCTCCATCATAAATATTCCACTCACTCATATCCTAGCCCCTTATCGACTTGATCAAGCGATGTTGGATTTCATCACCAACTAGTACGGTCATTGAGAGAAGGTTTGTTTGCTTGTTGGCTATTCTAGATTTTTTAGCATGTGTTGTTGTTTTAATAATTTTTCAACATTGAGCCTATAGACGATAAAGGTATTTATGTATCACGTAGGATGAAAGGGTTTCATCTGGAAGAAGGCTATGAACCCTTACCTCCTAATTCACTAGAATACATCTACCGTGAATAGGTAGAAAATCACTCTGACGCTGGGAGTGTTGCTACTCCTTTGTTGGGAAATTTGGAAATAGCCTTGGCTATAGTTGAGGATCCCACTCCTCATACTACACCTGTGTCACGAGATCCTATTGAACCACTCTTTGTTCGATTAGACTCTTTCAGTAATATTATAGAAGAAGAATTCTCTGGTTTTCCATGGAGACCCATTACTGATACATACAAGGGATCCACATAACCGATTTTTAGTGATGACTTTAGGACCCATGTTCGTACTACTCACGCAATAGATCCACATCAAACACCTACTCTTTTTGTATGGAGGACTCCATCGAGACGTGATCTTTATGATAATTTTGAATATATTCGACAACCTCTTAATCCTCATGACCCTCTTGTCATTCAGTCAGGACCATCCGGTCAAACTATTGCTCATCCCATCGAATAGGTCATCGACCCTGCTTTTACGTCAGCACAAATCCACCTCAATGCTGGAGTCATCACTACCCCTCATACTGATGCAGGCCCCCAGATCCGTAGGTCAGAATCCACACAGGATCTTTTTCTTTCGGCCTGACAGCTCGACTGGCTCTTCTATTTCCCTTTCGGGAAATCAACCCATGATAAACCTTGAGGAAATTCCTCGTTTACTTTAGGATATCAGATTTTGAATCCTGTGGTCGAGAACCTTACTTCTTCGACCTCTGAAACTCGAAATACTTAACCACTTGGTCTTCCTAATGTCAATTTTGGCTTTTCTCCTTTCGCGATTTCGAGAGTTGCGATGTCGTGCAACTCTTCCCCTCGACTCCCGGAGTCCCGAAACCCAAATTACCGATCTACCGAAATACAAAATGTCCCAGCCTTCACTTTCTCTTCGCGTTTTTGGGGTTTCAAACACTAAAATACACTTTCACTATGTCCTCGGGGCTCCCGAAACTCCAAACCCCGAAATGCCGAAATGACATCTCCTAAAATCCTTTTCGGACTTTCGCGTACCGGGTTTCCCTCTTCACTATATCTATTCTCTCATTAACAGGATTCCCAGTATGCCGAATCTCGAAATGCCAAAACGCTAAGGTTCTGCTTACAAGGAGATTGACGGTTGTGGACCTTCCCTTGATCTGATGGTCAGCACGATTTGACATACCAAGATTTCAATATGATAACGCTTGAACTCTCTGTCCTCTCCACCTTCCGGTCTCCGAAATCCCGAAATGCCGAAACGGTACTTCTCCTTGCTACCTGTTGGCAGCCAACCATTTTTTAATTGCTCTTATAAAACGCTGCCTACACCCCTTGTCTTATTAAAGACAAAGTATCATCGCATTTTGCTTCAAGACTTTTGTCTCATTTTTTTACGACAATTGCAATTTGTTCTCGATTTGATTTTCACAACTGTAAGTGTGAAAATACCTCTCTCATCGTTTGGACTGTAGTCATCTTTTATCAATTTCTCCAAAAGACACTCGACCACTGGTTTTTTACATGATTGCTAAAGGTGTTCTCCAACTTATATCCTTAAGCATTATCTTACCTTGGTTGCACATCTGAATTTGTTTGATTGCTAACCCTTTGGGCATAAAATTTATTGGTGTCATTCTAATCTTATGAAAGTTGTAATGGATTTGGTCTTATTGCTTTTATCCTTATTGCTATGGACTTTTCACTCAATTATTATATGAACAATTTTGGATCATAATGCTCTCAAGACTTTGGAATATAAACACTTCAATGTGCAGTGAATACATTCGTAAGTTTATGAAGTCAATTCAAACAATGGTGTGGAGGCGCATAAATTAATCATATTGGATTAATGCTTGGTATATCACTTGGTAAGTTAATAATACGTTGAATGATTCGTAGTTCCAAATCATGTATTAGCATTGATTAATTTTAAATCTTGTGGTTGAAAGATTGATTGACATGATGGATATGGTGTTTGTTTCGATTGAACTATACATTTGGCATGAGTATAACGCATGGTATTGATCCTGATCCGGTTGACTGGCACGTTAATATGATTACACACCCAGTTGCTGGTCGTAACGCATGGCATAAAAGATTATGGTTTTAACAACACAGTACTCAGTCAATTAATACAGTGCGTGGCGGTGGTAATCCCACCACCTTCGCATGCATGCAGTTAATTCTGGTCTTTTCAAGCTTTGAAACCCTCAAACCTATCGTTTTTCAACTCGGTGCATCATTTCTTTCAGTTTGAACCCTACCATGTACAGAGGTTATGGCTCCTGTTGTAAGGGCCGAACCTAATGGGTGCCAAGCACTGTTGACATTCAGTGATGCATGTAGCGACCTGGAACAATATGGGTGGCTCGCTTTCATAAAGAATTTTGATGGCTTTGAACTCGCTGTGGCTCGGCAATTTGCGTTATCGTTTGATGGCTGCCGATCCAAAGTGGGAGACGTCCAGCTCGAAATTACTGAAGGATTTCTCATTTTGGAAAATGGCTTACCTGCCAAGGGACAAAAATGGTCGAAAAGTTGTAAGGTAGATGACGTCTCATGGACGTTATTGTTCCAGTCACGCACAGTAAAATCGTGCGACAGAGGATTACCTGCAAAGATGTTGAAACCCCGCTAGTATGATCTCTTGATGATTATCAAACGTTTTGTTACCTGTGAAGGAAGGTATGGGTTTATTTTCCTATTCCACCTGTGTTTATTAATGGTTTTAATGGGTTTCGAATTAAACATGCCTTACTATCTGCACCGAAGCCTGTTCAAAATGGCCAAACGATACAAGCATAGTCAGGCTGACACAAGCCTCTTCCATGTTGGGTTGATCAAAATGGTTTTAGTCTACGAGTTAGGGTTGCGTCGTGATTCTTGGCATGAGTTCCTCAGCCGTAATGGTTTTAGGGAGTCAAACCCTCCACAGGTAGATAAGCCTGTGGTGGCCGAGAGCAAACCTACCCCTTTGCCTTATGATGTTTTATTACCTAAACCTAAGCCCGAGTCACCTACAAGTTTGCCTAAGTCTGTGCCAAAACAAACCGAAGTTGTTAAAGCTACAACCCAAAAGACTAGAGCAAAGACTGGAGTTGATACTCGAGGCAAGAAAAATGCAAGATTGATCTCTCGTATGGTGAGGAACAAGTCTAAGATTCCTGCCAAAACAAAGCCTATCGCGATTAGCGAGGTCTCTGATTCAGACACTGAACGATTTCTATCTGAAGAATATACTTACTCCGAGGGATTGTGTAGCAAACCACCTCACGATTTCATTAGGAACCTCCCTCCTTGTCTACAGGGTAACCCTGACTTTCCGGGTATCGAGCCGTTCCATGAAACCCTTGGGGAATCATCAAAACCCTCTGTTGTTCAGCCTGTTGCTGTACCTTGTGATCAATGTGGATTATGGATCGAAATATACTATCTGGATGTACCTACATTGCAATCCAGGATCTACGAGTTGGAAAACCAAGTGGCAATGCTCACTGGTCGCAATGCTAGAGAACAACCAAATGACAAGAAACAACGAACCACGGGTTCAGTCCTGTTCAAAAACATCGAGTCTGCCACTGCAATTATCAACTCAAAATTGACATAATGCTCAGCAACTGTAATGGTATATCTTTTACTCTTTTATATGGCGTGATCATAAGCTCTGTATACATTGTTGACTTGCTCTGTCGTGCATTTGTTGTTTATCAGTTTTGA
>SNQJ01S0031406.1:58509-75462 GCA_010110895.2 Picea sitchensis
TCCTATTTTTTAGGAAAGGTGGAGGATCTCATGGATGGTTGAAATATTTCCTCCTTAAAATCCTTGAGAGATATTTCATCCCTAAAATCCTTAAAGAGATATTTTCTCCCTAAATATATTAGAGATCCCTTTTTAGTGTATCTGATGAGTGATCCTCTCCATGGTGGTTAAGCTAACAAATCCTATATAATGAGGGATTTCCATGGAGATGGAGGAAGAAAATTTGAGGTATCAAACTTATGGTCTTGGGAGATTTGTGCAAGGGATGGATGAGGAGGACTTGGAGAGGTTATTGTGACTTCATATACGGTTTGTAAGTTTCTCTTTTGAGTTCTCATTAATACATATGCTTGGCCTATTTCCTTCAAGTTTCTGTACATTTGCATGGGCTTGTCTATTTTGATAAATCTAGTTTTAAACTAATCTTGGTAGAATAGGAAGTATGTTTTGTCTTCGTTGTCTATTGGATTGCAGAATTCATTGAAGGACTTGAAGATCAAGTTCAACCTGGAACGAGCAAGGAAAAACTTCATAAAAAGATACTCATACTTTCTTCCTCTTTTCCCTTCACTAGTTTAGCTACATTTAAAGGAATGTCAGTGTTCAAATTTAGCATTATTTTGTCTTGGTCATAGGGGTCTAAGATCCAAGAGGACATTCACATGTCCACAGGGGAATTTTCCTACAAAAGAAACAGACGAATCCACTGGGGATCAACATAGATTTGTATTTCCTTGGATTGTCCCTGCCATTTTCCCACCTTTTATATCATTTTTACTATTTTTTAATGATCCATTACCTTTCTCCCATCTTTACTAGCAATTTCACCAAGTTCTGTGAATTCTGGGTGAGTTTTTCTGCATTTTGTGGCTCTGTGTTTGAGTTTCTAGGAAGATCAACACCCCCCCTTGTAGGCCATATCAGAGAACTGATCTATAATCAGAAATACCCTACATTTATTTACAGATAATTGTAGCTCTCTGTGCCCTTGAGTTAGGGAGTGTTGATCTCCTTTTTTGAGGTTTTTTGCCTTTTTGTATCATATTTTTGCAACCTGTTTTGTAGAGGTCCTTTCTAGGGTTTGAAATTTGGTTTGTGAAGTTGTTTGGGTTGATATTTGATTCTTATCCCTTCATATTGTCTTTATTTGGGCTTGAAACTTTTTAAAAAATGTGAAATTCCTCTCTCTAGCTACTTGTTTTGGTGGGACAATTTGAGTATTTTCTCTCACTCCCTTTTGGTTCTTTGCTTGGTTTTTTTTAAGATATATTTTTCTTGGTTTGGAATAACTCTTCCTTGTTGAGATATTGAGTTGGTTTTTGATACTTTCTCATTCATATGATTGTTTGAAATTTTTCACAAGGAAGCCCAGAGATATTTGTATTGACCCATTTGGTCTTTGATTTATATCTTTCCAAGCAATTTTCTTTGTTTGAGTTTTGGTTTTATTTTAAAAGTTTAATTTTTTTTTCCTTCTTGTTTGATCATTGTGAGAGTGTGTTTTTTGTTTATATGGTACTTGCTTCTAATTGTCTAAAACTTCAAATAGTAATATCAGGTTGGCATAAGAAGCTTTCGAATCAATTCAATTAAAGTTCATATTTAAACAAAGAGATATCTTTTCATGATTGGATTTTGGATATTATAATAGTTTTTCTGAGTAGTTTAGCATTGAATTGGATTCTTGTTGAAAGCAGTTGCATGAAATCCATGCATTTTTTGTGTTTGATAGTGAAAAGGAAAATGTCTTCTCCTTCCCATAAGTAGAATCTCATTGAAAGAAATGATTGTTTCTCATTTTTCTTATGCATTTTTGGGAATCAAGTCATAATATCATCAGTTTAACTCTCATTCACCTCTGAGTAAAGAACAACCACAAAAATAAATGCTAATTAAAATCAATCTAGAAAAATTTTCTTTTTATATTCTTCCACCAACATTAGACTAGGATTAGTGCTTTGGATGAGGCTATGAGTACAACTCTCCAAGCATTCAAAAAAAACATAGCATCTTGCGATAGGGAGAGAAAATGCAATTGTAGTATAATCATATCTGGGATCCCCCTTTCACACAAGGGTTACGCACGAGGTCGCATTCGGAAGAGCCACGAAGATTATCCCTCCGCATTTTAACCATCCATAGTAATAAGATCGTATATTGGGGGTTCTTCTTGAGGTCCAACTATCTTCATTTGATATTGGTTCTTCGTGAATTCCAAATCTGTTCGGGGTTCTCTGGAGTTCTACCGGTCCACTTGTCCTCAGTTCTCTTGAAGGATTTCAGACTTGATATCCTGCCCATATATTCGGACTCGACTGTCGACTGTACCTGCCCAAGGGATGACTGAGAGTTGGTGTCTTTAGTAGCCATAATATTTAGGGTCTTTACACAAGGTGACAGTGAAGGGAAGCATTCACTATACCTGGAACAGATGGTGGTCAAACTCACACGGGCTCCTTGGAGTGTAAATCCACGATTACTATGTAGAAGCTTGCACCAAGGAGTAAGTCTGTTAAGTAGGTCTCCATCATAATTGTTCCACCCGCTCATATCCTAACCCCTTCTCGACTTGATCAGGTGATGTTGGATTTCATCACCAACTAGTACGGTCATTGAGAGAAGGTTTGTTTTCTTGTTGGCTATTCTAGATTTTTTAGCGTGTGTTATTATTTTAATAATTTTTCAATATTGAGCCTATAGATGATAAAGGTATTTACGTATAACATAGGATGAAAGGGTTTCCTCTAGAAGAAGGCTACAAACCCTTACCTCCTAATTCACTAGAAGACATCTACCGTGAATAGGTAGAAAATTGCTCTGATGCTGGGAGTGTTTCTACTCCTTTGATGGGAAATTTGGAAATAGCCTTGGCTACAGTTGAGGATCCCACTCCTCGTACTACACCTGTGTCACAAGATCCTATTGAACCACTCTTGGTTCAATTAGACTCATTCAGTAATATTATAGAATAAGAATTCTCTGGTTTTCCATGGAGACCCATTACTGATACATACATGGGATCCACATAACCATTTTTTAGTGATGACTTTAGGACCCATGTTCGTCCTAATCATGTAGTAGATCCACATCAAACATCTACTCAATTTGTATGGAGAAATCCATTGGGACGTGATCTTGATGAGAATTTTGAATATATTCGACAACCTCTTAATCCTCATGACCCTCTTGCCGTTGAGCCAGGACCATCTGGTCAAACTATTGATCATCCCATCGAACAGGTCATCGACCCTGCTTTTACGTCAGCACAAGTCCACCTCAATGCTGGAGTCATCACTACCCCTCATACTGACACAGATCCCTAGACCCGCAGGTCGGAATCCACACAGGATCTTTTTCTTTCAGCCCGAGAGCTCGACTACCTCTTCTATTTCCCTTTCGGGAAATCAACCCATGACAAACCTTGAGGAAATTCCTCGTTTACTTCAGGATATCAGATTTTGTGATTTCGCGAATCCTGTGGTTGAGAACCTTACTTCTTCGACCTATGAAACCTGAAATACTCAACCACTTGGTCTTCTTGATGTCAATTTCATCTTTTCACCTTTCGCGATTTCGGGAGTTGTGATGTCGTGCAACTCTTCCCCTCGACTCCTGGAGTCTCAAAACCTGAATTATCGATTTACTGAAATACAAAATGTCCCAGCCTTCCCTTTCTCTTCGCGTTTTTGGGGTTTCAAACATCGAAATACGCTTTCACTATGTCCTCAGGGCTCCCGAATCTCTGAACCCCGAAATGTCGAAATGACGTCTCCTGAAATCCTTTTCGGACTTTTGCATACCGGGTTTTCCTCTTCACTATATCTATTCTCTCGTTAACAGGATTCCTGGTATGCCGAATCTCGAAATGCCAAAACACCAAGGTTCTTCTTCCAAGGAGATCGACAGCTGTGGACCTTCCCTCGATCCGACAATCAACATGATTTTGCGTACCGGGAGTTCAATATGATAACGCTTGAACTCTCTATCCTCTACACCTTCTGGTCTCCAAAATCCTGAAATGCCGAAACAATACTTCTCCTTGCCGCCTTTTACAATCCTCGACAAGAAGCCTCCTCTCCTTCCACGTGTCACCTCCTCTTTGTTTCAAGTTTTCAGGTATTGAGAGTTTGGAACTCTTGAACCACCTTATGTCTTCACAATCCCCAGTTTCTCGAATTCCGATGCAATATCTTCTACGGGACCAACGCTATGAGTCTCCCTTCGGTTTGTCGGCCCGTGTGATTTCAGACTTTCAGGTATCGAGAGTCCAAGACTCTTGATCCCAGAACACTGTCCTCTCAGGTTCACGAACCCTAAAACACTGAAATGCCGAAACTCCCCTTCACACTATTTCGTTTTTCGCAACTTCGGGGGTTCACATGTGAAGAACTCGAATGCTTGTCAACGGGAATGCCGAAATCTCGATTATCGAAATGTTGATAATCCTCTGCCGTGACCTCTGATTTTGAGTTTTCTCCCTTGTTGTGTCACGATCTCTCTCCCTCAAGACTTCTGAAACCTTGAACTCCGAAGTTCTGAAAAACTTAAAATTGTTCTCTCCGCTTCTACACACGAAAACCTCCTTTTCGCGTTTCGGGGATTTGATCAGCCAAGGATCTTGGATTACACTTTGGACCTTCGAACCCAGAAATGTTGAAATGATCTAACGTCCCAAAAGTCAAGATCAACGACCCTTATCTTCCTTGTAGCTCCTGTAGATCCTACGGCTCTCGCTATTTCGGGAATTCTCCTCGGAGAATTTCGACCGTCCAAATTTCTCCTTCAAAGATCTCTGGTTCTAAATTGACCCTGTGATCCTCCTCTTGAACCTATCCTCTGCACGATGGCTAGGTTCTCTGCTTCCTCTTAAACACTTTGAAGACGCTAACTCTCCTGAGCTTCTTCAAATACTCTGATGAGATTTCTACACGCACTCCTTGCGGCACTTCTTCAAATACTCCTAAGTATTTGAGCTCTTCGACCCTATGCAACTCTCTGCAACAACAGTCTTTCAATCACTCATCCTTCATTAACTTCTTCTAAGGCCTCGACTAGCCTGCGCACACCTTGCATGGCTTCTGTGCCTGACTTGCACTTCTGCGAAAAATAAGAACAACGTTCTTCCTCCTGAGCTTTCAGAGATAAACTCTGAACCCGTCAACGAACTACTTGTGGACGCTTCACTCACTCCTTGTAGGAATTCTTACTCAGGAAGTGAAAAAAAATTGAAACTCATTCCCTTACTCTCTCAGACTTCAAACGCTTAACATGAAATCATACATACACAACATAAAAACAAATGTACAACAGAAAGAGTAAACAACCATAAGCATAGCATTAACATGTATACACATAAAGCATTATTAACACCATGAATCTAAATCAAAGCTCTTTATATTAATTCAAAACTTCTGTACATGGATTCTTCTACACATCTCTCTACTACATCTCCCCTATATTCTATATGCTCTATCATACAACAATGCTTCTAAAGATACAAGATGAGGGTGCCTATAATTGGTTTTCCCTCCAACTCTCCAAACTGTCAAATCTAGAAATTTTAAAACTACCTACTTACATTAACTACAAATGAGAGTGGATGGCTCAAGATCTATTTACAATTTGGAAGTACACCCTTCCTTAACTATCTCATTAAAGTCTGCGCATCCAATTTTTCAAAACATTGCAAAACAATTTTGACATGTGCAAAAATGCATTGGTGTTTGTCCCACGCTCGCTTGTTGCTGGCGATGCTCCTGCATCATACTCCCTCGCTTGAAAATTTTCATGGACTCTTGTTCATAAGCTCTTGCACTGTCTGTCCATGCTTTTGAATTTCTACCTCATTCTCCTAGCTGGCATCTTCAAGTGGATGTCCCTTCCACTTTTTCTCCTAGTCCTTTTGTTGACTCTCTTGTCAAGTATGCTCTCCATCTGCGGATTTTCAGCTATAGGCATTTTTTTAGCCCACTAAACCTCTGTTTGTTCATTGTTTTCCCCTTCTTCTTCAACTTTGTAAGGGTACAAGTCTGAGAAGTTGAATATCGGTGAAATTCCAATTTCATCTGGCAATTCAATCTCATATGCATTTGCCCCAAATTTTCTTATGATCTTGCATGGTCCAATATTCTTCATTTTCAGTTTGTTATATGTTCCCCTTGGGAACCTTTCCTTTCTCAAGTGTGCAAGAATGAAATCACCAACTTCGAATTGAATTTCTCGCTTGTGTTGATCTGCTCTACGCTTATACTCCTAGCTTGAGTTCTGCAATCGCTCCTTCACTTGACTGTGAAGTTCCTTCATTGCCCCTGTAAAATCCTCTGCACTAGTGCTTCTTGTTCCATCCGTTTCTGAATCCTTTAGTTCAAAAACACCCCTCGGCTGCATCCCATAAACAATTTGAAATGGACTCTGCCCTGTGCTTCTATTGACTGAATCATTTTAAGCAAATTCCGCCTGTGGCAGAACGTGATCCCACTGACTGTGTTGTTCAGTCACTAGGCTGCTTAGTAAATCCCGCAAGCTCCTGTTTACCACTTATGTTTATCCATCCATCTGAGGATGATAAGCCGAGCTAAATGACAGTTTTGTTCCCAGCTTCTTCCACAAAGTTCTCCAGAAATGTCCCACAAACTTGGTGTCTCGATCCGAAACTATGCTCCTTGGTAAGTCGTGAAGTCTGACAACTTATTTGAAAAACAGATTCACAATGTGAGTTGCGTCACTGGTTTTATGACATGGTATAAAATGTGCCATTTTCAAAAAATTGTCTACCACCACAAAGATGGGATCAAACCCTCTTTGCGTTCTTGGCATCCCTAACACAAAATCCATGCTCACTACATCCCACGACCTCTCTGGTATGGGTAACGGCTGATACAACCCTGTATTCTATCTTTTCCCCTTTGAGTGTTGACAAATTCTGCATTTGTCCACAAATCGTTTGACATCGGTTCTCATCCCCGGCCAAAAATATGAGTTGTTCAACTTTGAAAATGTTTTGTCGTGACTGAAATGTCCGACCAATCCTCCACTGTGTTTTTCCTTCAACAGATTCTCCCTCATGGAGCATTTTGGAATGCACAGTTGATTACCTCTGAATAATAACCCATCCTGAATCATGTATTCATCCCATTGACTTTTGTCCTTGAGAATCGGATTCTTAGATGCCTCATATGCCTCTTTGAAATCTAGATCATCTCTATACATGTCCTTAAGATTATCAAAACCCAACGTTTTGACTCTGAACTCCTGCATAAGCAAATTTTTCCTGCTCAAAGCATCAACAATCTTGTTAGCAGTTCCAGAAATATGTTTAATTACAAAAGTAAAATTTTTCATATATTCAACCCATTTGACATGTCTTTGGTTCAGCTTTTCCTATTGAGTTACAAATTGCAACGCGTGATTGCCACTATATAAGACAAACTCCTTAGGAACCAAATAGTGTCTCCACTTTTCCAGTGCCTGTATGACCGCATAAAATTCATTGTCATGCGTGGAGTACTTTACTTTCGCTTCATTCAGTTTTTCACTGAAGTATGCGATTGGTCTATCATCTTGGATCAAGACTGCTCCTATTGAAAACCCATTGGCGTCACACTTAACCTGAAAAGTCTTGTTGAAATTAGGCAACACCAAAATTGGTTGTTCTGTAATCTTCTTTTTCAACAAATTGAATCTTTTCTCTGCTTCTTCCATCCACTAAAAATTTTTATGCCTTTTCTTCACTGTGTGCATCATTGGTGCGCTAATTCCACTGAAATTTCTAATAAATTTCTTGTAGAAACTAGCCAATCCATGAAAACTGCGAACTTCAAATATACTCTTTGGCGATGGCCACTTCTTAATCACCTCCACTTTATCTGGATCCATTTTTATCTTATCTGCAGAGATAAAAAACCCCAAATAAATGAACTCTATATTCATGAATGAGGATTTATTCATGTTTAACAGGAGCTTCTCCTGTTGTAATCTCTTCATCACTGTAGCCAAATGCTTCAAGTGCTCTGTCTCTGTTCTGCTGAAAATCAATATATCATCAAGATATACGATGACAAATTTCCCGATGAACTCCTTCAGAACTTCATTCATCAGCCTCATGAAAGTACTTGACGTGTTCATTAAGCCAAATGGCATAACAAGCCATTCATACAGTCCCTCATTGGTCTTGAAGGTTGTCTTCCACTCGTCTCCTTCTCTCATGTGAATTTGATGATAACCAATTTTCAAATCAATCTTTGAAAAACAATTTTCCCCACTCAAACAATCCATCAGATCATCCATTCTTGGCAATGGAAATCTATACCTGATTATAATCTTGTTGATTTCTCTCGAGTCCATACACATCCTCCAGCCTCCATCTTTCTTTGGGCTGAGCACTGTCGGAACAACAAATGGACTCAAGCTTTCTCTAACCAATCTTTTGTCCATTAAATCTTGGACCTGTCTTTTGACCTCTTCATTCTCCTGTGACGTCAATCTATATGCTGCTTTGTTTGGAAAACTAGCTCCAGGTATGAGAGCAATATGACAACTCACACTTCTGATTGGTGGCAACGAACAAGGTAGTTCGTCCACTACTATGTCAGCAAATTCCTCCAGCAACTTCTGGTTTTCTTTTGGTAAATCATCCACTCTTGTACTGGTTAAAACAATATGAGGTTTCCTCACCATGACGAATTGTGTTTCTTCCTTCTTCTTAACCTCTGTAAGAAGTTCCTTCCCACTCATGAGAAGTACAGTGTTTCTTACTTTGGGTTTTGCCTCTTTGTCCTTGATTGGCAACAACATGTGAGTCCTCCCATTCTTTTCTAGGGTGTATGTGTTATTTCTCCCATCATGAATCACATTTCTCTCATATTTCCACGGTCTACCCAACAATAGATGACAAACATCCATGGGAATGACATTGCACAGTATTTCATCTTTATACCCTCCTATTTTAAATTCAACCAAACACTATTTAGTGACATTTACCTGGTGTCCTTTTTGTAACCACAAAACTCTGTATGGACTTGGATGTTCACTCGTCTCCAACTCCAACTTCTCTACCATCTCCGTAGAAATGAGATTGTATGTGCTACCATTGTCCATGATGACTTAGCATACCCTGTCTTTCATTTTGCAAGTAGTCCGAAAAAGACTATTCCTTTGAGCTGGATTCTCCGCCTCCTTCTCTGGTGTTAAGAGAACCTTCTGCATCATTAGTGATCTTCCGCCTTCAACATCCTCTGCCTCAACATTCCATCTTTGTGCTTCGGCAATGTGAGTATCACCCTCTTCTTTCTTCTTATCCAAACATTCATAATAATTATGCCCATTCTTTCTTCATGTGAAGCATTTTATTTCACCTCCTCTGCCTCTTCCTCTTCCTCTGGTTTGAGGAAAAGTATTTTTGTCTGCATACTATCCTCTTTGTGAGCTTCCACCTCTCTTAGTTTGAGTCTGAGTTTTATTCCATTCCTCTTTAGGTTTCTGACTTCTATCCTGGACAATTGGTTTCTTCTGCCTCGGCCTCTCTGACCTTGTTTTTGACTCAGCTTCTCTTCATCTTTCAGAGCCATCTAATAAGAATCCTCCACACTTCGAAGGATCATCAAGCTCATCTCATCCTAAATGTCGTACCGTAGACCATTTATATACCTAGCAAACTTTTCATCGTCATTTTCTTGATGACCTTCTCTAATGTTCATCCTGTATAATTCTTCGGTGTACTCCTTCACTGACATCAATTTCTATCTCAAATTATGCATCCTCCAGAACAGAGTGATTTGGTAATCCCTGGGAATGAATTTTGGCTTCATCTTCACGACCATTCTATCCCAACTCTTAATTTTTTGCTTTCCCTTGCAGCGTCTTTCAGCTTGTAGTCTATCCCACCACAATGTTGCATGTCCTTTAAGTCTTGTGACAGCATGTTTGACCTTCTTGTCCTCCTCGACATCTTCATAGTCATATATTGGAATGTCCATTTTTTCCTTAGCACCTATCCTCGCAATAGCCCTGAATAGGCGCTCATTTGCTGCAACTTCTTCTCCTTCCTGTCCAGCTTCATTTTCACTTTCAGCCTCACTGATATCCCCAACGTTGACTGTGCACCTCTGTGCTGTCTCCATGGCATCAACCCTGGCACATAGGTCACGCATTTCTCTCTCCACTACTAGATCATGCATCAGCCTTTCTCTTCTTCTCGACGGCATGGTAAATCCTTCTTCTCCCTCTATCTGAAATCTACAAATAGAGAAGGGATTTGATACCACAACTAATGTAGACCCCCATACCTGCAGGTCAAAATCCGCACATGATCTTTTTCTTTTGGCCCAAGAGCTTGACTGGCTCTTCTATTTATGTTTTGGGAAATCAACGCATGACAAACCTTGAGGAAATTCCTCATTTACTTCAGGATATCAGATTTCGCGAATCCTGTGGTCGAGCACCTTACTTGTTCGACCTCTGAAACCCAAAATACTTAGCCACTTGGTCTTCCTAATGTCAATTTCGACTTTTCTCCTTTCGCGATTTCAGGAGTTGCTATGTCGTGCAACTCTTCCCCTCGACTCCCGGAGTCCCGAAACCCGAATTACCAATTTATCAAAATACAAAATGTCCCGACCTTCCCTTTCTCTTCATGTTTTCGAGGTTTCAAACACCGAAATATGCTTTAACTATGTCCTTGGGGCTCCCAAACCTCCGAACCTTGAAATGCCAAAATGATGTCTCCTGAAATCCTTTTCGGACTTTCGCGTACCGGGTTTTCCTCTTCACTATATCTATTCTCTCGTTAAAAGGATTCCCGTTATGCTGAATCCCGAAATGCCGAAATGCTAAGGTTCCGCTTCCACGAAGATCGACGGCTGTGGACCTTCCCTCGATCCGACGGTCAACACAATTTCACATACCGGGAGTTCAATATGATAACGCTTGAACTCTCTGTCCTCTCCACCTTCCTGTCTCCGAAATCCCAAAATGTCGAAACGGTACTTCTCCCTGCTTCCTTTTACAATCCTCGACGGGAAGCCTCCTCTCCTTCCACGTGTCGCCTCCTCTTTTTTTCGGGTTTCCAGGTATCAGGAGTTTGGAACTCTCGAACCACCTTATGTCTTTTCAATCCCTAGTTTCCCAAATTCCAATGCAATATCTTCTATGGGACCAACGCTATGAGTCTCCCTTCGGTCTGCCAGCCCGTGTGATTTCGGACTTTTGGGTATCAGGAGTCCAAGACTCTCGATCCCATAACACTATCCTCTCAGGTTCCCAAACCCTAAAACACTAAAATTCCAAAACTCTCCTTCACATTATTTCGTGTTTCGCAACTTCGGGGGTTAACATGTGAAGAACCCGAATGCTTGTCAACGGGAATGCCAAAATCCCGATTACCGAAATGCCGATAATCCTCTGCCACGACTTTTGATTTCAAGTTTTATCCCTTGCTGTGTCCCAATCTCTCTCCCTTGAGACTTTTGAAACCCCAAACTCTGAAGTTCTGAAAAAATTAAACTTGTTCTCCCTGCTTCCACACACGAAAACCTCATTTTCTCATTTCAGAGATTATTTAGCCAAGGATCTTGGTTTACACTTCGGACCTTCGAACCCCAAAATGCCGAAATGATCTAATGTCCCAAAATTCAAGATCAATGACCCTTATTTACCTTGTGGCTCCTGCAGATCCTACGGCTCTCGCTATTTCGGGAATTCTCCTAGGAGAATTCTGACCGTCCAAATTTCTCCTTCAAAGATCTCTAGTTCTAAATTGACCCTACGATCCTCCTCTTGAACCTGTCCTTTGCATGATGGCTAAGTTCTCTTCTTCCTCTTAAACACTTCGAAGACACTAACTCTCCTGAGTTTCCTTTTGCCAATTCAAATCTCCTATGATATTTATGCACGCAATCCTTGTGGCACTTCTTCAAATACTCCTAAGTATTTGAGCTCTTCGACCCTGCGCAACTGTCTGCAACAACAATATTTCAATCACTCAACCTCCATTAACTGCTTCTAAGGCATCGACTAGCCTGCACACACCTTGCATGGATTTTGTGCCTGACTTGCACTTCTATGGAAAATGAGAACAACATTCTTCCTCCTGATCTTTCAGAGATAAACTCTGAACCCGTCAATGCACTCCTTGTGGATGCTTCACTGCACTCCTTGCAAGAATTCTTACTCAGGAAGTGAAAAACATTTGAAACTCATTCCCTTACTCTCTCATACTTCAAACACTTAACATGAAATCCTACATACACACCATAACAAGAAATGTACAACGGAAAGAGTAAAAAACCATAAGCATAGCATTAACATGTATACACAGAAAGAATTATTAACACCATGAATATGAATCAAATCTCTTTATATTAATTCAGAACTTCTATACATGGATTCTTCTACACAACTCTCTACTACAACTCCCCTATATTATATATGCTCTATCATACAACAATTCCTCTAAATATACAAGATGAGGGTGCCTATAATCGGTTTTCCCTCCAGCTCTCCAAACTGTCAAATCTAGAAATTTTAAAACTACCTACTTACATTAACTATGCATAAATGCCTTTATCTACTATAGATGAGAGAGGATCACTCAATATCTATTTACAATTTGGAAGTACTCCCTTCCTTAACTATCTCATTAAATTCTATGCATCTAATTTTTCAAAACATTGCAAAACAATTTTGACATGTGCAAAAATGCACTGGCGTTTGTCCCACACTCGCTTGTTGTTGGCGATGCTCCTGCATCACATACAGAAGTCACTTCAACTATTACTCCCACCATAACACCTTTTCATACTAAAACTCCTCATGTTCCACAAAATCCTGTTGGAACGACTTTAAAGCAGAGAATGCAGACCCTTGCCAGACATACACAACCAACTGCGGGACATATCCCAACTGGGGGGAAACCACCATATAGTGTAACTATCCCTATTGGGGGACAACCATCCTTTAGTGGGTCTACCCCTCCTGGGGCACAACTACCTTTGCATGTTCCTTCCAGAGGAGAACCTCCCTTTACTAGTCAAACCCCAATTGTAAATCAACCTATGGCAGGGGGGGAACCTTCTTTTGCCGAAAACCCTTCACAATCCTAGGGAGTACCTTTAGGAGGTACGTTTAATCAACCCTACCCTGGGGGGAAATCATAACATAACCCACAAGGAGAAGCATCAAATCTTGTTCCTTCCAGACTATCTTTTGGACAACCTTATCCAAGTGTCCGAAATCCCACCTGGGGTCCTCAAGGACAACAACATTATCCTCCCTAAGGGTCTAATGCTTATCCTCCCCAAGGGGATAATGTTTACCCTCCTTAGGGAAAAATTATTTACCCCCCTCAAGGGAAAACTGTTTATCCCCCACAATCGAATCAACCAACTTATACTCCTCAGAATCCATCAGGTTTCACCCCACTCATGAATGTTCCTCAACAACCATCGAATCCTACCTATATTGGTCAATAACAACCATATATGGGAGGGCCTACTAGATACAATTATCTAGCTCAACCATTTTATGGCCCCACTGGTGTTCCTACGCCACACCAGTATCACCCTCAGGCTAATCGACAATTACCCTTCCTTTCCAATCTGGATCTCCCATACTTGTATTGGTTTTAAAATGATCGCATATTGCATTTTCCTTTTTGGCCAGTAATTCTTTCTAAATTACCTTCTGACATCCCCAAGTTTGACGGTAAACCTGGAGAAGACCTAAAAAACCATGTGATGACATTCCATTTATGGTGTTCATCAAACTCATTGATGGATGATTCTATACGTTTACGTCTCTTCCAGCGCACTCTTACGGGCTCTGCGGCCAAATGGTACATTGAACTCCCACGTTGTTCTTTTCAAGATTTCAACTCCCTCACTATGTCTTTTCTCATGCATTTTCACTTACCCATCCATTATGAGACGGGTACTGAAATTTTAACCTCCCTTCGTCAAATGAACTTTGTGCATATCTTTGATCACATTCATGAGTGGAGACAACGTCAAAGATTAATTAAAGCGACCATTCCTGACCAACTATTGGCATAGTGGTTTACTAAATCTCTTTTACCCCCGATTTCTTGTGACATCACCATGGGTGATGTAGTCACTGAGGAAGAAGCCATTTCCCAAGATCAGTACTTAGATTTGGCTTACTCCCAATTTGGTACTTTGTATGAGTTGATTCCAAATTCTACACGTACTCCTACCGATCCATCCAAACCTTCTTCCACAACACATGCAAATGAAGTTATTGGTACCTTCAAAACCCAATCCACATCACAATCGACCGAAATAGTAAATCGCTATGTTTCCACACTTGTTACCATTTTGACTTCACTCTCCTCGACCTCCCTCCCAACTCAAATATCTAAGGTGAATGCAGTTCAATATGCCTCTTCACAACAATCCGAGAGTAATAAGAAAACAAAAAATAATCCCAATAATAATAATAATAATAATGAACATCCCAAAACACAAACTCCACCACCTGTTAGTGAAAATCAACCACAGCGAAAACCAAAATTCCCATGTCTTATTTGTGGTGAAGATCATTTCACCTGAGACTGTCCACATCGCGATGAAGCTGCAAAAATTTTCAAAGGGAATTCCCAACCCATCCTATTAACACAACATTTTCCTCAAAAACAATCCATAGTTTCTCAAGCACTTGCCCCTACCATAGGGGACAGTTCCAACCACCCTCCTAGTGATCAAGCCTTAACGAGTGCTCATATTTATATGTTCAATGGGGTTGATTTAACCACTCGCACTACCACATACGACACACTAGCTAAACCTGATAAAGCGAAGGTCATTGGTGCTCCACCGGATCCATCTCCTGCCTTCATTAGTCCTCCATCTGTTATTCCTCCATATGGATCACTTTAGATAGAGAAACCTACTTTTGAATGTATCTTACACCCTCCCAAGAGCACTATATGCAAATCAACTTTCAATCCTAGTTTATGTGCCACCCAAAACTACAACATTGTTGAATATTTGGCTCAAGAACTGTGTGCTATGGCCACTCTTGAAGTTATACAACATTTCCCAAGTCAATGTAGAAAACTCTTGGCTGCCATTAGCACCATTGATCCCGAGTCCTTGAATAATATCATGTTTAACCTAGACAACTTCAAGTCATGACTTTCTCACCAACTTGCTTTTCAAATTGATGTTGTTGTTCATAACCAACACATTCACCACACCATATTGGATGAGGGAGCTTCCATTTGTTTCATGTCATTATCTTGTTGGAAAGGATTAAAATCACATGCGCTTAACCAATCCCTTACAATGTTACACGCATTTGACAGGCAAGGTTTCCATCTTCACAGACTCTTGCAGTCCTTAGCTATTATGTTGGGAGGTAAGATTGTCTCTGTCGATGTAGAGGTAGTCAATGCTCCCCTTGACTACAACTTCTTATGAGGAATAATTTGATTTTATGCCATGAATTTTGTCTCTTCATTGGTGTTTCAATGTGTACAACTCCCTCATCAAGGCAAAATTGTCACTATTGACCAGTTAGATTACTGTACACCCAATGCTCGCACTCCCACCACAAACAATATTCCTTTCTTGGGAGATACTAAGATCACTTATGAAACTGTTGGTGTAGGTGTTTTAAAAGATTCCTCCCTTATGGTTACTTTCCCTGCACCACTTCCTCCCACCACACAACACATTGCCACAATCAATATGATTTTGACTATGGCCTATCAATCTTTAGAATCATCTGATCCTTAGGTTGCACCTAGTCCGTTAGATTGCAATGCAATGGGTGATGCTATGCCACTTAGTTTGGATGAGGCTTCATACGATGCTATCCAATCTGCCTCTCCCTCCTTGGATGACCACCATCTATTGGCATACAACACTTATTCGTTTCCATCTTTGTTGAATTCCTTATCCTTTGCTTTTGACTACATTTCCCAGATTTTTCCATTAGACGAATCCATTATGGAAATGCTTAATATTGACAAGGTACCTTGGGATGACAACCATCATAAATCATCTTTTCTTCCTCCTCTAGAAGAAATTTAGGAAGATATACACTATATCTTCCCCTCCGATGTTGTTAATTCTCCCCAATATCCTATACTTACACAGGGGTCTATTTCTAAGGGGAATTTAGGCAACATCTCTTCTACGATCTCTATCGATATCTCGATCAAAGAAGGTATTGTGGAAAATGTTCATCTTAGTGCTAATTGTTCACCTCAGGAAGTGGTTTCTTACACCACTTTATTTAAATATTTTTTTGATGTCTTCGCTTGGAGCTACGAGGAAATTCCTGGGATCGACCCCTCAATCATTGTGCATGAAATAAAAACTTACCCAGGCATTAAACAGGTGTGGAAAAAAATTCGCCCAATTCATCCTAAGAAAACCGCAGCCATAAAGGCAAAACTTGAAAAACTGTTAAAATATGGGTTTATCTATCATGTCCCCTTGACATAATGGGTTTCTAACATTGTTTTGGTTGCTTAAAAACAAGGAACCATTTGTGTCTGCGTCGATTATAGAGATATTAATAAGGCTTGTCCCAAAGACAATTACCCCACACCCTTCATCAACCAAATCATTGATAACTACACTAACAACGTTATTTTCTCTTTCATGGATGGATTTTCAAGATATAACTAGATTGACATTCTATCCATTGATCAACATAAGACAACCTTCATCTTCCTGCAGGGAACATTCGCCTAGCAGAAACTACCTTTTGGTCTCAAAAATGTTGGTGCCACTTTCCAGCAAGCCATGTTGTATGCTTTCCATGATATCAAACATATTGCGGAACCTTACGTCGATGATTTACCTGCCCATTCATCCAGTTTATCAGACCATATTGGTCATATACAAGCCATTTTTCTTCAATGTAGGTTCTACCGTATCCATTTGAATCCCCACAAATATGGGATTAGGTTGGATCTCTTAAAGATTAAAG
>SNQJ01S0031406.1:75472-104053 GCA_010110895.2 Picea sitchensis
AATACAATATACATATAGGAGCCAGCGGCATCCAAAACCCTAACCCAATGACCTGGATTAGTCCAAAACCCTAATTCCTTAACCGGAAATAGAAAACCATCGGCAAAAACCGTGTGCCGAAAAACACCTAATATCATGTGGTCTCGGAAATATGTCGTCCCGGAAATATGTCGGCCCGACGATAATATGTCAGCCTGAAACCGACAAAAATATGTCGGCCCAAAAAAAAAATTTCGGGGGCGCTGCCCCCGAACCCCTGCACCCCCCTGCGCGCTCGGCGCAAGCGCTCAGGCACTACTACTCGTGCAAATAATATAACACATACCCAACAACTTTGACTTCCTCTTCTCCGTTTTTGCCCCACCAACATTGTTAGTAGCCTTTTTTTCCCATTTACTCTTCTTTTTCCATTGTTTCTTCTTCCCCTTAGGCTTATGGTTCGTCAACTACACACTATGTACGTCCGACGATTGGGTAGGGGGAACAACCAGACTCAAGTTTTGTCTGGCCACGGTCTGTTGTATCGAGAATTGTTGCAATTGATTTGACAATAGGTCAGTGGACTTTCCTTGTACTGAGCCCCCAATACGATAAGCATGGGGTCCATAGTTTTCCTTGGCCTTGTCGAGAATAGACCGTGGCGCATTTGGAAAAATCTCATAGAGCATGCTGGATTGAGAGTAGATCAGTTCAAGTTGTTGCGCTCTCATTATTGCCTCCTCCTCTGAAAACACTCCAGAAGTCGCTACGTCCTTGGAGATGCAAGGAACCAAAGACTTCAGGAACCACTCCAATAAGAAAGCTAGAGGTACCTGGACCTTATTCAAGCTCTTTCGATGTTGCCATTCTCGGATAAGATCGAAGATATGGTCGACCTTGGTTTGCTCAAGGTTGTCCAGCAATTTAGTGTTGGCATCGTATCTCATGGGTAACTGGAAATGGTTTAAAAATACCATCACAAAGTCGTTGAAGTAAGAATACCTTGAGAGTTTGAGCTCAATATACCATTTCGTGGCAGCTCGTATAAGAGTGCATTGAAAAAGGTGCAACTAGACGGATTTGTCTCGTAGTGAGTTTGACAAGCACCATAAGTGAAAGGTTGTCACATGATCACCTGGATCTTCACCAGGATTGCCTTCAAATTTCAAAATATCTCAGGGAAACTTAGTCAGCATGGGGAGCCAATGCATATTATGACAAATTGGGTCATTGAGTAATATCGACAACTCTGGCAGATGTAGTGTTTCCAGAAACGATAGTTTTGGTTGAGTACTATGTATAGGAAAAGAGGGTCCTAGAGTTTGGTTGGCACCAGGTTGCCAGGAAAAATTGGATTGCTGGCTAGGGATTTGGTAGAAACTGTTGATCTGGGATCTTTTCATCAGTTGACTTATTAAATAATTGTATTAAATGAGCATAAACTAAGGTATACCATAAATAAGGAAAATATCAAATGTAAAGAGACATAAGCATGCAATATGAACACAAAAACTTGATAACAGAGTTTGTCCCTGGTGGACTATGTCTTCGGGTCCTACTCTCAAATGGGTAGGTTTTTTATTAAATCCACAAAATAATTGGGAAAAATACACAAGTATACCTCATTCTGGAGTTAAGATACAAAATATTTGCTAAGATCAAAATCCTAACACTACAACTATGTTCATGGCGTTGTCTTACCTAAAAATGAATGTCTCCATGCCCCGATCTGAGTCTGACACTTTCAGTCCCAGGAGACACCTCTGCCTCGATTTCCATGCCACTTCCTATACAATAAATGACTATACTATCTCAAAATGCATGCCAATTCTTAAAAATCGTGCATGAATCTGTACGGGTGTGCTTGGTCTGCCTCCTCTCAGTCCTGAACACTAGCAAATCCTCCTTTTATATAAGATTGTGGGTGGTTATCCAATAAATGTGATGGTTGGTGGAGTGGTTAGTGGAGCTATGTTAAGAACTTGGTTAGCGGAGGTCCCATGATCAAATCCCATGGACTCCTTCTTTTAATACATGGTTACAATCATATTTGGTGCGGCCTCCTAAATCTGGCAGGAGAGTAATAGAATGGTGTAAAATTGGCCTATATGTGGCGGTTATGCCATATGGAGGTGGGAGTTTGGAATGGTCTTATGGTTTAGTATGGAACCAAGGGTTGGGCTGAAGGCCTAGCCCTTTTATCCCCCATATGAAGCATTATTAAAACTTAAATACAATTCAAACCATATTACAAACAAGAACTATAACATGGTGTGTTGGCTAGCGCAGAGGTTGGAAGTTCTTTGGGCTAAAGGAGGTTATGGGTTTGAATCATGTGGAGTCATATAAATTTTTTCACTTTCCAACCACTGGAGGGGTGCCACATGGAAACCCATGACTAGACCACATGGCACATTAAAATTTGCTCAATAAAATGCCACTTGTCATAACTTATATCACCCATGTGTCTACCATCATACTTGTACAACCTTTCCATGTCATCCCATGCCAACTCATCACTCTACCACATCAACATGTACTGACTGTACGGATGCCACATGGCACTTTTTCATTGGTCCACATGTCGGTCTAAAAAGTCCAAATTTGTGTGACACGTGGCAGCCTCTCATGCTGCCACATCATCATGCTGATGTCATGCTGATGTCAACAAGACACATGTCACCCTATGTTCTTTCCACGTATGATGTACAGATGATGACATCATCTGTACTGATGGTGACATCAACAGTACACATGTTGACTCATCTCTGCTAACTGTACTAGGTTGACCAAAACTTTGATTGTGAATATCTTTCAATCCGTAGCTCTGTTTGACGATACGTTTGCACCATTAGAAAGATTACGACACACTCTTCGCGATCATGCCATTTTCCTGAGTTTTGGGAATTTTTAATTTTTCCCTTTCTCTATCTTTTGAAGCCATTCTGAGCATCCTAAGTTGCTTCTTCATGTTCTGAGCTGTTCTTAGCCTTCTTTGGATCCTTTTTGGATCACACCTTCCCATTGAGAGGTTTTTGGACCACCAACAGCTTTCATTAGTCAATAGGTATGTGAGGGAATAGTCCCCTCACTTTGTCCTTCTCTATCCACTTTTCATTGCTTGGATGTCTTCCCTTTAAGCCTACTCGAAGATAATAATCATCACCCCTACGTGAATTCCTCATCCTTCTGTCCAGGATGATATATTCCTATAACTCATCTAAGTACTCAGGTGAAAACTCATCAACTAAAGGTATTGAAACTTCCTCATCCCTATCCATGATCGTGGGAGGCTCAAAAAGTTTCAATTTCTCTATGTTCACTACTAAATAAATCTTCATATAAGGTGGAAGATCTAAACGAAAATAATTTCTTCCTCTTTTCTCCAAGATAGTGAAGGGTCCATATCGGATGGGATTGAGTTTCTTGCCTTCACCCTTTAATCGTTCCTTGTTGATGTGAAGCCATACCCGGTCTCCAACCTGGAACTAATGATCAACCCTGTGCTTGTCATGCCGAGATTTATACTATGGTTGACTTTTCTCCAATTGTTTCTCTGGCTGCCTGGTGTATCTGCTTAATCTTTTGGATGAACTTGAAGGCTTTATCCTCTATTCGTTCTTCATTCACATCGACATCTCTCCCATACATCAATTCCAAAGGAACCTTTGGTAGGTACCCAAAACATGTCTCAAAAGGTGAACTCTGAGTGGATGAATGTAAAGCTCAATTATAAGCATGGTGTACATAAGGTATCTATTCATCCCATAACTTAGGATTCTTGCTGCAGTAGCCTCGAAGAAAAAGTACCACTATTATGTTTACCACCTGTCTATCCATCGGTCTGTGGATGGAAAGAAGTGCTCCTCTTCAATTTGGTGTCCATCATTCTCCACAAGATAGTCCAAAAATCCCCAAGGAATCGAGTATCTCGATCCGAGACAATGCATGTGGGTAACCCAAAGTGAACCCAAACATGCTGAAAGAATAGATTAGCAGTCTACTCAACAGTGATATTCTTTTTACATGGAATCAAGACACACATATTTCTAAACCTATCCACTACAACATACAAATAATCATGACCCCCTTTGGTAATTGGTAAACCCCCTACAAAATCCATGGAAATGCTTTCCCATGGATGGGATGGAATAGGAAGTGGTGAGTATAGCCCCAATTTTCTATTAGTGGTCTTACAAGTAGAACACATCACATGCCCCTTTACATATTTAATTACAATTGTTTTCATTTGAGGCCAATAACAAAACCTCTGCAAATGAGCCATAGTTTTTCCTACCTCAAAATGCCCAGATACAAGAGAAGTATGAGCTTCTCATATCACATGGACTCATTCACTTGTAGGAATACATAGCTTCCCAATATGATGTAGTAATTTTCCCCACAAACAATATTTCTCTACATGTGCACCATGGGTTAGCTTCTCATATATTTCTTTAAAGTATTTATCGATGGCATATTGCTCTACATAGCTATCATGAGATAAAGAAGTATTCTTCAAAATAATAGAAGCAACAATAGGAGGTCTAGAAACCATATCAACTACCTTGTTACTTGTACCATTCTTGTACTTGATTACCAAATGAAGTTGTTGTAGAAAACCCATCCATATGTAGTGCCACGATTGTTGCAGTTTAGTCTATGCTTGAAGATAATGTAAGGACTGGTGATCTGTATGTATAATTTTTTTCTACCCTATCAAGTAGTGCTTCCATTTCTTTATTCTTTGAACTAATGCATACAACTCTTTATCATATGTAGGATAGTTAACAACATATTGGTTAAAATTCTCAAAGTGGTAACATACAAGCTTACGATATTGCATCAATATTACACCCATGGTTTATCCTCTAGCATCTATCTCAATCTCAAAAGGTTGTTGAAGATTCGACAGTGATAATACTGGTGCGGTATTGATCTTCTCCTTCAAAGTGTTGAAATATTTTGATTGCTTTCCTTCCTACTGAAAAGTTTTCTTCAAACTAGTGAAGTCATGCAAAGGAGATTCTATAAATGAGAATTTGGGAATGAATCTCCTCCGATACTGGACTGCACCCAAGAAACTTTAGACTTCGGTTACACTTTTTGGCTCAAGACAATTTACAATTAGAACAATTTTGGAAGGATCAATCTTCAATTTTCCTCCTCCCATGATTTGACCTAAGTATACAAGTACAGTATTGCCAAACTCACATTTAGACATTTTCACATTCAACTTTTCCCTTTGCAAAGTATCCAATACTTGTTTTACATTCCATACATGTTCATCCCAAGTCCTGCTAAAAACAAGAATGTCGTCTAAATACACAATCACAAATTCATCCAGGAAAGGCCTAAATACATCATTCATCACACACATGAAAGTTGTTGCAACATTACAAAGACCAAATGACATAACTAACCACTCAAAAAATCCTTGTTTGTTTTTAAAGGAAGTCTTCCATGCATCATGTTCTGCAACCCTAAATTGATGATATCCACTGTGCAAATCCAACTTAGTGAAATAAACAACATTATTCAACTGATCAAGTAAATCATCTATGTGAGGAAGAGGTTATCGATTTTTCATCGTGATTTTATTCAAGGCCCGGTAATCGACACACATTTGCCATGTGCCATCTTTCTTTGGCACCATCATGATCGAAGAACCACAAGGAGATGAACTGGGCCTGATGACCCCTTGATCCAATAAGCCATGTACCTTCCTTTTGATCTCTGTCATCTCCACAACTGACATCATGTACATGTCCACATTAATAAGAGGAGAATACTGTTGAATATGTATCTCATGTTGGATTTCCCTCTTAGGAGGTAATTCATCCAGTTCCTGAAAAATATCATCATACTCAGAAACAATGTCAATTAATTCCTTTTTATGAGATGGATCACACCCTTTAAAAGCTTCAGATGTCCTAACATCTTTCTCTTTGACGACCATGAGTACATATCTCTTTTTAGTGGTTATGATTCTTTTAGTTTTCCCTGCACTAACAAGTGTTGTATTTATGCTCATGCTATGAGCTCTAACAATATACTCCACTCCCCCTTTAGTAAGGTGGTATTTTTTCTCATGAAGAAAGAAGACCGATTTTCTATCATAAAGATAAGGACTTCCCAACACTATTCCACATATATCAAGTAGTACAACATCCAAATCCACTTCATCAATCAACTTGGAAGCAATAGAAAATCTGACTCTACATTTTTTGGTGACATTAAGTTTTGCTTGATCACATACCCAACCAAGAAGATAAGGCTTCAGACGTGGCTTCGTTTCAAGACCCATATTCTTGACAAGTGCTTTAGATATTAAGTTTACTTGGGAACCCAGATCAAATAATGCATCTATCTTTGTATGTTTAGATACAACTCGTATATGAAATAAATCATTTCTCTTTCGTTCATCAATATGAGATTCATTATTGGAACATGAACTAGCATGAAGAGAATCTTTACCTTGTGCTTCAGCTGCTATGATATTTCCTTCATCTCCCGATTCAGAACGAAGATCTTGGTGTACTGTAGAAATAGTCTTTGTCTTCCCCTTTCCACCAAAATAAGACCTCTTCATCATGACCACTCTTCTTGCAATTAGTGCAAGATGGTTTTCCTCCTTATCTTGTTAATGTAGAGGTCTTATTTTCCTTCATTTTGAACTTATTGAAAGTCTTGTGTGGGAAATTGGAAGGTTTCTTCGTTGGATCTTCTTGAACACGTTTCCCCCTGTTCTCAAGGTGAGTGTCTTGCACATAAAATTCATCAAGACTAGTGGCGTTAAACAAGAGAAAAGTATGACAGATATAACTATGAAGTGCTCTAATATACTTCATTAAAATTTCATAAGAATCCAAAGGAATGTTCAATGCAAGAGATTTCTTCCTAAATTCTATTGTAAAACTTTTTACAGTCTGACCTTTACTCTACATTAAATTTTTCCATTCCATCATTGCTTTATGTAAATACCCTAATGGATATAATTTCTTCCTTATCTCTATTTTAAACTCCGACCATGAGAAAAGAAGATTACCATACTTACTCCTGTCCTGAAGCTTTCTCTCCCACCATACGAGAGCAGTGCCTTCCAACCGAAGAGAATCCAATTGCACTTTAACTTCCTCTTCGTCAATATGATGAACATGACAATATATTTCAACATGTCGGATCCAATTCTCTATCTTTTCAGTATCAACATCTCCATTAAACATAGGTAAATCAAACTTTACATCAAGATTTAATAATGGTTTATTAAAAGAGACTTTATGACTAGAATGATGAGAGTGATGAGAATTCTCAGAGGAAGAAGAACTATAAATTGAAGGTGAAGATGGAGGCTCAGGAGCATATCCTCCAATCCCCTGATTTAACGAAGCATCATCATCTGCATGTGCTTCATTTTCTTCCCTTTCTTCTTCATCCTCTTCTTGTAATCTCCATACATTCGTTCGACCATTTCTAACATGTGATAAAATACCATGTGAAAGTTTTTCTCTTGTTCATCATGCTTGTCCTCTTCTTCCATCTTCTTCCTTCGGGATGCATGACCAACTTCAGGATTGAACGTCTTAAGAGTTCCTTCACCCTTCTTAAGCTTTGCCCTATTAAGAATTCATACTCAAAAATTCAATTCAAATATGACTGCTTTGATACCAACATGATCCAAGATCTTTTCATCAAGTGACTTATTAAAGAATTGTATTAAATGAGCATAAACTAAAGTACACCATAAAGAAGGAAAATCTCAAAAGGAAAGAGATGTAAGCTTGCAATATGAAAACAAAAACTTGATAATGGAGTTCGTCCCTGGTGGACTATGTCTCTGAGTCCTTCTCTCAAATGGGTAGGTCTTTTTATTAAATCCACAAAATAATTGGGCAAAATACATAAGTATACCTCATTCTGGAGTTAATCTACAAAAAAATTACTTAGATCAGAAAACTAACACCGCCACTGTGTTCGTGGCATCGTTTTACCTAAAAATAACTTTCTCCATGACTGATATGAGTCTGACACTTTCAGGCCCAAGAAACACCTTTGCCTCGGTTTTTGTGCCACTACCTCTTCAATAAATGACTGGATTGTCTCGACCTGCATGCCAATTCTCGAAAATTGTGCCTAAATCCATACGGGCGCTCCTGGTCTGCCTCCTATATGTCTTGAGCACTATAGAAGGCCTCCTTTTATATAAGATTGTGGGTGTTTATATAATAAAGGTGATGGTTGGAAGAGTGGTTAGAGGAGCTATATTAAGAAATTGGTTAATAGTGGTCTCAGGATCGAATCTCGTGGACTCCAATTTTTTAATACATGGTTACAACTAGATTTGTCTCACCTTGCTAAATCTGGCAAGAAGCCACTAGAATGGCAGACAATTGGCTATTAAATCGACGAAATGGAAATATGTGGTGGATATTCCATATGGAGGTGGGAGTTTGGAATGGTCATATGGAACCAAGGGCTGGGCCAAAGGCCCGACCCTTTTCTCCCCCATATGAAACATTATTAAAACTTAAATACAATTCAAACCATATTACAAACAAGAACTATAGCATGGTGTGTTGGCTAGCACGAAGGTTGTAAGTCCTTTGGGATAAAGGAGGTTATGGGTTCGACTCTTGTGGAGTCATATAAATTTTTTCACTTTCCAACAACTAGAGGGGTGCCACATCGCATCCCATGACTGGGCCATGTGGCATCATAACATTTTCTCAATAAAATGCCACTTGTCACAACTTAACTCGCCCACATGTCTTCCATCAGACTTGTACAACCTTGCCACAGCATCCCATGCCAACTCAACATTCTACCACATTGATTGTATGGATGTGCCACATCATCCTGTATGGACTGTATGGATGCCACGTGGCACTTTTTCATTGGTCAACACGTCGGCCTGAAAAGTCTAAATTTGAGTGACAAGTGGCAGCCTCTTGTGATGCCACATCATCATGATGATGTCTCACCCTATGTGCTTTCCATGTATGCTATACAGATGATGACTTCATCCGTACTGATGATGATGTCAGCAGTACGGATGCTAAGTCATCCTTGTTGACTGGACTAGGTTGACCAAAACGTTGACCGTGAATATATTTCAATCCGTAACTCTGTTTGATGAGCCGTTTGCACCATTATAAATATTGCGACGTGCTCTTCACAGTTATGCCATTTTCACTGAGTTTTGAGAACTTTGAATTTTTTCCCTTTCTCTGTCTGCTGAAGCCATTATGAGAATCTTGAGTTGATTCTACATGTTCTAAGTTATTCTTAGCCTTCTATGGATCCTTTTTTAATCAAATGTAGCCTTGACCAAGATACAAAAATTGTGTCTGTTGGGGTATCATCGACTGACTCTCGTAATTGGACAACATAGCTTGCACAGGGATCGCTCGCTACGTTGTGTTCCATGGATTTTGGAAGGGGGTGCCCCCAGTCGATTCGATGGGCATAGGTATGGAGCCCTGCCCGGGGTTCCATTGAGCATGGAAGAGGTTTCCATCAACCAACATCCCTTGCGAGGGAACTGATCCCTTCCAAGGATTCCAAAGCCCTTGAGAGGAGAAAACTCATGTCATCGTTCCCTGTGAAGGAAAAGTACGTTGCACAGGGTTCTGTTGTCCAAAACCGAGGTTTCCCCCAACTGAGACAACAAGAGAAGAAAAAGAATTGTTCCCAAATGCACTGAAAAAAGAGAATGACATAGGTCCCACCGTCGTTGTGTAAGACAAAGGTCTAAACTTCCTGCTCCAAACAAGCTATAATTATCACTCGAACCGATTGGTTTCTTGAAAGAACCATTGAGCGAAGGGGGAGGAGGAGGTATATGACCCCCACTGTAAGGGATATCATTAAAGGGTACTAAAGTGCCCCCGGTTGACCCTTACACGGGATATTTTGAGATACCTACCCCCAGACCCATGGTCTGTAAGGACCGAGTTCAAATCAAAGTTGGGCATTCCATATGATAATGGAGGGCGCGTCGCACTCTAAGTAAACAAAGAAGTGGTCATCATCGATTATGGTATCAGACCATTACCTGAAGTAGAGGGAGTTGAGACCATTGTAGTCTGGACTGACGAAGGTGGGAGAGGAGGCAGGATGCCCCCTACAGTAGTAGTCAAAACAGGAGTATGAGGACTCCCGGAAAAAGTAGCAACATTTTCTTCCATTGCCGCTTATAAGACTAGATGGCACTCAAAGGGTGTCCCCTTAGGAGGGATGATCTAGATCAATATTGGTGCTGAAAAGTCAGTAATCAAAGGTTTGGCTAGCCTGAGAGATTATTCCTTAAGGTGAGAAATAGTAGGTTCCTACTGAGTCGAATAGTATTCTCATGGAGCAGGCTCAGGCATAGTTTCCTACAGCCTGGTTGCTTCGAACGACTCTTGTTAGTCAAGTCTTCACCGTAATGGTGGTAGAGGTGGCTCCAATGTAACTGACGACAGGCCTTGAAGCCTTTGTGACCAACAGAGATTTTTATTTTCCACCTTGTGAAATGATCTAGCGAAACAGTAAGGATTAACTAGATTTTAAACACCAAGCACACACTAAACATTTCCTAAAAGAAAAATCAAGCAGTCGACTATCTAGTAAGAAGGACAATTATGCCAATCAACACTAGAGAAAATAATTGGTGTAAGTGAAAATCGAACACAGATGCATCCTTCAGATATACTCTGTGAAGCATGATCCGACATTTTCCCCAAGTACCGTAGTATATCCCCGCAGTCACCCATGTAAGTCCCTAGAATATGGGCAAGTAAGTTGCCAACTTGCAGTTAGTCACCAGGTGAGTGTTGTGTTCGTTTCGTCACTTGGGTGAGAAAAAGAAGGGCATTTCCATGTCTAGTTGGGCCTGCTAGTCAAGACAGAGATTATTTCATGATTTAAACAAACCAAGCACATGAAATAAAAAACTAAACAAACTAAAACAACTAAGGAAATAAAACTATAATGCATAAGAAACTTTGAACCAAAAATAATCAACCAATGACCAAGATTATGCCACCAATGGATAACTATATTAGTTGGAAAAACACCATAGCTAAATGAGGACTTATGAGTCCCCTCTTCCTCCTTGGGAGGGCTCTTGAGTTCCCTAATGGAGAGGTATTCTTAGAATGGTAGAAAAGAAAGAAAATGATGAAGAAATAAATGTTTATTCCCTCAAGAGGTGAGTGGAATGGCCTATTGGAATGTTGCTAGAATGCTCTGAGGAGAAAAGAGGATTCTCAGGGGAGGATTGAGGTAGAATAACAATACTATGAAAAAATTAATTTCTTAGTGCACTCATGGCCTCCATTTATAGCATTTCATTAAGGAAATATTCAACTAGTTCTTAGTGTCAACAAGGGGCCCTTTAGGGCACCCTTTGGTCCTTGACCACCTACCCATTCAGATTTCCCTGAGATCTAAAGGTCAAATCAAGATTGGAGCTGGTCCATAAGTGGTTGAGGGGCCGACAGGAACCATAAATGTGTTGTTCGTAGGAGCCCAAGGATTTTATCGAACACAGTCATGCATATGGCACATTGTGCACTCTACGAGATTCTTTGGCCCACGCACTATGTGTGCGCTTCCTTTAGTGAGTTAGCGCATGTCAATGTTTTCCCAATTGTATAGTTTTTTGCCTCTTGTAAATACATTTTGGTGTTGCAGGTGAACTAATATTTGTTTGGCATTGTTGTATTTCTATAACCGGTTGCGTGCAATGTTGCAGATGAAATTTCAGTGATAATAGATGCCCTATGATGTGTGAGGTTAGGAGCATATGTATAGCCGAAAAACATCAAAGTTTCTTCCACTAAGAGTGTGATTGTAATGATGAGTGTTGAGAGGAACTGCAAGAGTGATTTGTTGGAGGCAGAGGGGAAAATGTGGGACCCATATATTTCTCTAGGGAGAAAAAATAAAATTTGTATACAAACAAGGCGGGCATGCCCCATGCTCGTGTCACATAACTCAAAATGTAAGACAGTAATTGAAGTTGTATGCTGATGTAGATAAGTGTAGAGCCCTCTGAGGCGATTTGATAATTTCAGATGAAAATTATGAATGGTGAAAATACTTTGAAAAGAGGCAAGGACGCCTGTAAGAAGTGTCGATGAATCATAGGCATTGATGGCCTAACAAATTCAGAGGTCATCGACTGGTATAAAAAAAACTGCAATAGTCGCATAGTAAGACCCACCGTAACATGAGATTTTGCTGAAGTCGAATGTTATGGGAGTCAATGGAATCAACAATCAATGATGGTTCTCTTTGTGCCATCCGAGAATCCTCATTATAAAGGTAATGAGATTCAAGATATCGTCTCCCTTCTGGAAACTGTATTGATGTGAACAAAAAGGGAGACATGACTCCAAGAAGCAAAGGGCTTCATGAAATCCACGGGGATACAATCAGGAACTGATAGGGAACATGAAAGAAGTCAAGATGTGGTCAGACTCAAGACTACCCTTGGTTGGGGGTATATTTGAAGGATGATTGGAAACAATTGTAAAATTGTATCTTGTGTCAGGGTGATGACTAGACATGGGGTTAAATTGTGCCAGAGGCGTGACAAAGTGGACAAACTTAGAGATCAGGGGTACATGGATTTTGGGATACTCGGGGTTTATGAACGATGTCACAATGAGAAAAGGGGAGTTGATGCCCCAACCAAGGGCAACATGGGTTGCATTTCCGGGAAAAGAAGGTCATCAAGGGTGACGATAAAAGTTAAGTAAATGTTGTAAACAAAGTATTTTTACAATTACCAAATAAATAAAGAATAATTTGGGATGAGTGTACAGATACAGAAATGGGTGCCGCAGTGCAAGATGTCTTGGCTTGTGAGGGCACAAGTGGCAAAGAGAAATGGTGGAGGGTGGGGGACCCATGGGTGGGTTTCTGTATGAGGGAATTGAATGGAGGAAAATCTACAGATGGGAAAGTTGATTGCGGATGAAATGGAGGGTTAATGATACTACAGAGGGGTAGTCAAATACAACCAAGATGAGATAAACTGGGAGTCCATTTGGAAAGCTAGAAAAATGATGAGAAGGAGTATGTGGCTTATTATCGAAAATGCATGACACTATCAGGACTCCCATCCCTAGGGGGTGAAAACAACATGAGTTTCAAAGTACCAAGGGAGACTATAAATGGGAAGACGCATGTGGGGGAGAGTACTAATGGGTGACAGTACCAAAATGCAATAGAGGTGATAGTACTGCAGATCCATATGTAGGGACCCTAAAGGTGAACATCGAAGGGTATGATTGGGAGATGTAATTGATATTCAGAGGGAATTATTAAATGCCAATGTCGAAAATATACCTGAAGGGGCTACGCTACGTTTGATGACCAAGTACTTTCACACATGAAAACCAAATACCCGACGTGAACAATATCTGAATATAAAGAACATATAACAATTTATTTGATAATTTTGAATATGAGCATGCATACCTCGACTTGAGGTTTGAAAAATGCTCCCCCTGGGCCAAGTTTAGATGGTGACCTAGGGAATGTGATTGTGTATATGGCGGGACCGTGATCTCGTGGCTGAAGGCGATGTATATGTTGTACTTTTGTAAACATTTATGGTACTTTGGTCGATATATATATATATATATATGGATACACATCTTTTGGATCTTTGTGATGTTTACATGTGTTGATATTTGTGATGGTTTATGATGTCTAATCTATATGATGTGACCGATGTTCGATGATTTATGTATATGCAATGATGTCTTGATGTGATAAATTCCAATCTAATACTAGGTTATCCATCTTATCTGCTATTTGATTAAATTGTCATGGAATATGTGTAAATGTAATTGAATCAAAGTTTCGAGTTAAGAGTCTAACTTCCAGGTATCTGCAGAAGAGGTAATGATCACAGACACGATATACATTGTTTAGCTACAGGACGACAATATGGGAATCTAATAAGATGCTAAGGTGACGAATGTGGTGGTGACTGGCCTCAACGAGGAGACCAATAACGACTATGTATCATGCTTGGTTGTTGGTGGATGAGCCCAAACATATGTCGCTTGAGTGGATCAGTTCATGTGAGGGGGTATAGAGGGCCCAAGCGGCCGAAGTGGGATTTTGTGTCCAGCGGCTAACACCATCAGTGTAAACAATGTGGTAGGTCGATGGAGGATGAATCTGTCAATAACATAGATGGTAGATCAAACATGAGGTGTGAACGTGAAAAAAGAAGACTAAAAATTCTACAAATGTGTACAAAGAAAGAGCCTAGTGTACAATGACTACGCTCAAGCGTAAGAATTCTTTAAGTACAACCCGTTGATAGGTTCTTTGAGAGGATAACCTTCTAGAGAGGCCATGATGTATGCACCTTTAGTGAGGTAGTGTTGGATAATGTATGGTCCATGCCATAAGGAATCAAATTTCTCATGATCGAGAGTATCATGAGAGATATCGTAGGCTAGGACGAGATATCCTTCATTAAATGAATGAAGTTTGACATGGTGGTCAAAGGTGGATTTGGACTAGTTTTTAGCTGCCTCATTGTTCTGTAATGAAGACCGACGATCTTCATCCAGTGACTCTAAGGTCAGAAAGCACTGCTCCATTGGAGTAGTGTCAAGTAATATCTTGATGGTGGTGCGAAACGTGGGAAGTTCACACAAGATGGGGATGGTGGCTTCAATCCCATGGACAAGATGAAACGGTGTAAAACCAGTGGCAATTTTGACTATCATACGATAAGCCCATAATGCTGAAAACAACATATGATGCTAGTTGGTCTTATGTTTGTTGACAGTACATTGTACCATGGTTTTGAGGACTTTGTTGAAAGCCTCGACCTATCCTTTGGACTGAGGGTAGTATGGGGAGGCAAACTCATGGGAGACGTCGAGCTTTGAAGAGAGTTATGTGAAGATCTCATTCTCAAAGTGTTTACCATGATCGGATACTAACTATAGTGGAACTCCAAAGTGGGTAATGATGTGGTTGAAGAAAAAACGTGTTGTTCTGTCAGTGGTATTGTTGAAGGTAGGCATGGATTCAGCCTATTTGTTAAATTAATCTACTGCCATGACGATGTACTTGTGTCCATTACTAGATGGAGGATTGCAAGTCATGAAATCTATACCTGATTTGAAGAAGGGGTCGACAGTGATGACTGGGTGTAAAAGAGCAGGTGGCACGCATGCTTTGTTTGCATAGATCTATCATTTGTCACATCGCTTGGCAGTGTAGATGCATTCATGAAATAGGGTGGGAAAGAAGTATCCTACTCGAATGATTTTGTGGGTGGTGGACATACCTGATAGGTGGCCACCAAAAGTGCTACTATGGCAATCTTTCAAGAATCTTTCTACTTCGTTGATGGTCAAACATCGACGGATTATGGTGTTGACCCCACGTCGATACAAAACTTCATCGATGAGGAGGTACTAAGGGGCCTGATGGAAAATGCATCGACGATCATCTCAAGAGAGAGGAGATCCAAAATTCCACGTCTGAAGGTAGAAAAGGAGGTCGTCATACTAGGGGTCTTCTGAATGGATGAAGAATAGGTGTTCGTCTGGAAAATCCATATTGACGGGTGAACCTTTAGCATCTGAGGGAAACGTTGTGATGATTTCAGTGAGAACAAGTGATTTCTTTCTTTTGGGAGTTGAGAACTCTAGGTCGTATTCCTGAAGGATGATGATCCATCGGGAAAATTTTCCATTAATCTGTCGTCGACTAAGCAAGTACTGCATGGGGTTGGAATCTTCCATGACTTTGGTAGTGCAAAGAAGGATATAGTGATGCAGTTTTTGAACTGTGAGAACAAATGCGAGGGCTAGTTTCCCATCATGATTGTATTTCAGAGGTGGTCCTGAAGGATTTTTACTAATGTAGTAAATAAGATTCTCACATACATCATCGCCTAGTTGGACAAGGACTCCTGCTACTGAGACGACTAAGGTTGATAAGTAGAGGATGTAATCACGATCATAGTCTGGAGGACTAATCAAAGGGGCGTCAGATAATGCCTCTTTTAAATAATCAAAATAGGGTTGGGCATGTTCATCCCATCGAAATGGGATATCACGGCATAGTAAGCGAAGTAAACCATGTACGCGAGTGGAATAATCTGGGACAAAGCGTCATAAAAAGTTGGCTTTGCCTTGTAGGCTTTACAGTTGGCAAAACTTCCTAGGTGGTGGAATTTATGTGATAGCTTGGACCTTGAGGGGGTCCACTATGATGCCGTGTTGAGAGACAATGAACCCAAGAAGGTGTCCGACGGTGACACAAAATACGCACTTGAGGGGGTTCAAGTGGATATTGTATTGGTGACATTGTTGAAAGACAACTCATAAGTCATCTAAATGATGAATTAGTTTCTTGGATCGAGCAGTGAGGTCATCCAAGTAAGAGAGTATGATGCAAGCAATATCATGGAAAACATAAGTCATGGCCTATTGGAATGTAGCACTTGCATTTTTTAGTCCAAAGGGCATGGCATGAGAAGAAAAATTACCCCATGCAGTAGTAAATGCAATTTTATATTGATCTGCTCGATGGATTTGGATTTGATTGTAGCCGAAGAACCCATCCATGAAGTACAAGGCCTCATGACCAGCACATTCATTGATAATTTGGTCAATGAAAGGGGTTGGGAAGTTGTCTTTGGGACAAGCATGGTTGCGATCATGGAAGTTGGTGAAAACACAAAAAGTGCCCTGTTTCTTGTTAATGTGGATAGGGTTGGAAACCCATGAGGTATGCGTGATGGGGTATATGAACCCTGCAATGCATAACTTTTCAATTTCGTCTTTGATAGCCACAACTTTGGATGAGTGAAGTGGGTGTTTATTTTGACAGACTGGGGTGACATTTGGCCATGTGTCGATGCGATGCTCGACTATAGAAGGATCGAGGTCAGGCATCTCTATATATGACCAAGAAAAAATATCTCGGTATTCTTGAAAGAGATATTTGTAAGCTGTGAGTTCCTTAGGGGAGCATGCGACACCAATGGTGATTTCCTCTATGATTCCCGGTTTGATGGAAATGTCAATTTTGAGAGTGGGGGAGATATTGGCCATGTTGCCTTATTCGAAAGCATCGGGGGTAGGGATAGGGTTGTTGAACTAGTCTATATTCCCTGATGAAATAAAATCCTTGGTTTCGATTGCACATATGGAGGATTTTCTAGGAGGGTCAAAGGCTTCCTGTGAGAGAAAAATCTCTTTGTGATGGAGCGCATTTTATGGGAAATTGGAGGTAGTGAGTTCCTCCAAGAGATATTCATCGCAGTAAAAAATGCGAGAATAGAGGGGATCCGTGGAGGTGACATGGGTGACTGTCACAGGGTGATTGTCCTCAAGTGGTGAATATGTAGAGGGGATATCGCAACCATGTTTCCATGGCTCGCTTGAAATAAACCAAATGTCCAGACACTATGGGGGGTAAACTATGGTAGGGGGTAAGATTTCCTAGGGGAAATGAACCTGGGAATTGGGAGGATTTGGGGGAATATCCTCAGACAATCTATCCCTGAACCATGGAGGGGTGGGAAGTGACTCAAGTTCATGGGAGATGATGTGAAAAGTATCTAGAGAAGGGATAGGGGGATTCACCTGCATTACATGAGGTGAGGTGGTCAAATGAATTTGAATAAGGGCTACTTGACAATGTATTTATTCAAGGATCAAAGGACACTGGTATGTGAAATGAGCAAGTGAGTCACAAAGAGAGGAAGGTCATCTCATCCGTTTGAGAACTAAGGTAGAGAAATAATGAATTTCAGTGATGTGGGTACCCAAAAGTAGTGGTGGAGAGGGATCTTGCTGAAAGGTTTGGTGTACTATCATTAGTGTCTAGTGAAAATGAGGTAGAGCTGGGAAATGATGAGTGTAGTGTCCATACTCGGAACAGATGGCGCAAGAGAATTTGGTTTGCATCCCTTTACTGACTGTAGTGGGGGACATTGCGGTAGTACTAGATGTTCTTGGTGAAGTGGTGAGCAATGTGGTTACTCGAGGGGGTTGAATCAAATTGTGTAATTCAGGAAGAGAGGGACATGTATTAGTGGCATGTCCCTCTCCTTCGCAGAGTGCACAAGGAGGTTCAACTCGGGGAGGAAGTGGAGAGGTGGGTTCTTTATTCTTTCGTCTTCCCCCAGCCATAGAAGTGGTGCTATCGATTGGGGGTGAGGGTGGCATGGTCGAAGTTAAACTGAAATTTGCATCGGGATTCCCTCTCACTGAGGAGGGATGGATGGTTTAAGAACCACCATGGGAGGGTGTAGATTCCATACATGGATGGCGAGCACCATGTTGGGAAGGATAAGCTCCATGACTACCTGAAATGCTTGTACTCCTGGTGGGTTGTAGAAGAACGAAATTTGAGTGATGGCTTGGGGGATTGTCTCCCAAAGAGGGATTTTACCTTGGGGGAGGGGGAAATCAGGGATAAGTGGTGTAGTAGAGTTCTCAAGTAATCCCTGAGGTAAAATTTCTTCAACTAATGGGACATCGAGGTGGGGAGAGGCCTTAGTGGGAGGAACGGTGTCTCTAGTGTCATTTCCATTAGAATATACGACACACAATTTTGTTGAAGTGCGTATGAGAGGTGGTTCTCCATGGTATGTCCCTAGCAAGGATGGGTCCTTGAAAATTATGGGGCCCATATCAATTAGTTAATAAGCATCAGAACTAGTGTGGACAAGAGGAAGGATGTTATCGATGTTGGCGGAGTGGTTAGGCTCGTAATGTGAAACTTGGTTGATGGTGATGATTTTATCATTGTGGGGGAACATGATCATTCAAAACACATAATAGGCCACTACCTTCACAGCATGCATGTAGCTACATACAAACAAGATATTGTAATCGAGTGGGGAGTCGATAACCTCAATGTCAATGAGGATAGTTTTTCCCCAGAGTTCGACGGGGACATTTTCAAAGAGCCCTTCAAGGGAGGATGGTCGACCATCATAATATCTTAAAGTGATGGCATATGGTACTATCTTAGGGGAGACAAGTTTCTTCCATACATTTTTGGACATGATGCATGTGGATGCACCTTCATCCATGATACATCGATGAACTATGATGTTATGAATCTTGACTAGTATCTAGAAAGATACTAATAAGGGGAGATGACGTTCCCCACTATCTAGATCAAATGTGATGAGTCTAGTATCAGTTGGGTCAAATTCCCGCAAGGAAAAAATTAAGGATTTTCCTTGAGTTGGACGGGTTTGGAGGACTTCCAATACAGACATGGCTATAGGAGATTGTGTTAAGTCATCGACCAAACTGCAATTGTGTGCTTCCCTAGCCTGAGGGTTGTTCACATTCCGTCATAATGGAATGCAAGGGATATGAATGGGGGGTTCAATGTTAGGGAATTGAATCATCAAGGGATGTTTGGTTGTAGCTGGAGCTTCTTCCGAAGTGGTGGGATTATATTCAGAGGGCACATTGTATTGAAGACCGCATGTTTGCAAATGAATGTCTTCTTCCCTAGTGAGGAGGATATTGCGATCTGTTGGATTGCCAGGGTTTTGATACTATCCAATTTGTGGTGGGGTAGGATGTACCTCCTGTTGGGTATTCATTACACCTTGGTGTGGAATAGGGTTTTTCAACACGGCCGAGGGTGGTTGTTGAAAATACTGTTGTGGGAACTGCTGAGGGGCAGGCAGCACTGGAGGACATGGCACGTTCATGGATTCTTTCATCCATTTGAAATCAAAAATTTGAGGGCAATGGTGAGTGTAATGTCCATGCTCACTTTAAAGAGCGCAAGGGAATTTTGTTCGGAGGTTGTTGTTGTTGTTCCTCCCTTGGCTTTTGTTGTTATTTTCCCCTTGGGGGTTCTGGTTACCCCAATTCTAGTTTCCCCCAATAGGTTAGTTTTGTCGAGGTTATTTCCTTCTGGTCCTGGGTTATTATTGTTTCATTTTTTTCCTTTCTTCTTGGCATTATTTGATTGATAGGACGGATTTTCCATATTCAAATGTTCAAAAGTATGAAATTGTTGAATGGGAGAGGGTTGAACAAGGTTAACACTGATGTGTGGTTGTTCATGTGGAGGAGCAATCAGTTGTGGAAGACAAAGTAATGGAAAATACAGATTGTTTTGTGGTAACGATCCGTAGGGCGCATAGGAAGGTGAAGTGATTTCACTAGTGCCCATGTTATATGTTGAGTAAAGGGGGAACCTCAACTTGGTTGAGAATCCAGGCACATGATGGGTGTCGATGAGGGACCAATCATAGGTGGAGGGGGAGTAACATGATATGGTTGTTGGTAAGGGGGAGGAGGGTAATAAGATGTTCCTCCATATATCAATGGATATTGAGGTGTACCGTACATAGGTGGTTGTTGGATGTATGGGTTGTGTTGTGTCATGGTACCAATCATCTCATCTGCCATGTGAGACATCCCAGGTTTGTCCTGGCTAAATGGTATGGGTCTTGGTGCATCAGGTATTACTGCGTATAAGTAACCCGAATGAGCATAAATGAGTTCGAATTTTTGATCCTTTTTTATGGCTTCCTCTTTGGATTGGGGGAAGGTGGATGCCACATCTTTGGCAAGTATAGAGACGAGTGATCTTAAAAACCAATTGAGACGTTGTTCTTTGGTGGTTTATGTTTTACATAAACTACGTCGGCTATGCCATTCATGAACGTGGTTGTCAATATGCATAGCTAGGGTTTATTTGCACTCAGAGAGAAGTTATATACCAATGTCATGACGAACTGGTAGTTGGAAAAAGGCCAAGAATGCTTTGGCCAAGGATTCAAAAGTCACGTGGGACCCTGATTTTTCTTCCACATACCATTTGGCTGATGGAATAGTGAGTGTTTGTTGAAATAACCTTAAGTGGATGGAGTCATCCAAGATTTTGTTTGAAGAGCACCATAAGTGGAAGGTCATGACATGGTTGGCTGGATCTTCCCCCGATTTTCCTTCAAATTTGGGAATATCTGAAGGTATTTTGGTAGGCATATTGGGCCATGTGGGCTAATGTGATATAGGATCATTCACGAGTTTACTCAAATTAGGAATGTTGAGAGAGGCCAAATATGATATGGGCGGTGGTCTTGGAGGGTTAGTTCCAGCCATGGTGTTAGCAGGTAGTGGACCTGACCCTTGAGGGGGATTTGGTGGGGTTGTACTTCTCCCTTGAGAAGAAGTTCCCCCTTGACTCCTTGTGAAGGAGAGCTAGTGGATGGATGGCCTTGGGAATTAGACCCAAGTAAAGTGTAACCAATAAAATATGATCCCAAAATAGTGGCACTCACTAGGGTGTGAGATGGTTGAGGTGGTGAGTTGGAAAAACTAGGAACTCCTCCTACAAGGGGAGGGATATTTTGTAAGCATTTGGAACGACGAGGATTTTGTGGGTCCCCTATGATGTCCGACAAGAAAATTGAATGTGTGAAAATGGTGATGAGAGAAATAAATGAACAAGAGACTTGTATAATTTGGACCTTCGCAATATATCTCACAATCGCATGTAATCAAATGAGCATCATACATAAATCAACTGTAAATAGGAATACATGTGGGTAGGTGGATTTTGTCCTCGTGGGAGAACAAAGAAAACAAATGCTCATGTCCTAAAATATGTATCATCCTTCCTCTCAAATAGCACTGGACCTTGCAAGAGCACTCAACAGTGGGGTCTGAAGCCACTAGAAGAGGAACTAGTGAAGGATGAAATACTCTGTTATAATGAGGGGTAGAGAGTGGTGTTTGGAAATGAAAGTGCATTTGAAGGAAAAAGGAGCAGGTGTTTGGAAATAAAATATTGGTGGATCATTTCCCTTGAACAACAAGTCAATGTTTGCAGCTCAAAAGGAAGCAAACAAGAATGATCCATTGGCTCTCAAGACTATTCTTAGTGGACTCTCAAGTTTTATCAAAGAGAGCATGGGACAATGCACTTCCACCAAGGATCTATGGCTAAAGCTAGAGGAGACATACCAAAGCAAGAAGGAAGACACTAGAGACAACTCCATCAAGAACAATGTAGATAAAGAATCTCCACAATCCTCTGATTGCAATAATTCTAAATGTGATGATGTTGAATGTTTCTCTACATGTGAAGAAGAAGATGTAGAAATAGTTTGTGAATAATCAAATGATAATCATCCCATGGAAGAAGTTGAAGAAGAACTTTCAAATCTTAAAAAGAAAGTTGGTTGGGGTCTATATGAATACAAATATGACCATAGTTATATATACTATAGCTATCTTTCAAAAAACACTAAAAAGTTTCTTGAAAATGATCAAAATCATATTTTGAAACTAAAGAAAATGCTCAAGGAACAAGAAGAAAGTAAAAGGTCTCAATTAGAAGAAAAAGAAGAAGAGATCAAAAGACTAAAGAATGAAATAGAAGAGAATAAGAAGGTAGATGATGAGATTACAAAAAATATTGAAGTTAATATCCATCTCAAGACCCAAATTGAAGAATCCAAAAGGGTAGAGGAACTACTAAAGAATCAAGTAAATTAAAATGATGAGTCATGTCATAAGTTGGACGCTGAAGTTGTTGATCTTAGAAATAAAGTAGAGAAGTCAAACAAATTATTGAATATCTCAAAACTATTGAATGAATTTTTTTTTATAACCCTAATTTCCACCATACATGCTTACTTGGCATCAGGCCATCTCAAATTCCTTCTTTGCCAAAACACTACTGAACAACTCTTCTAAAATCTCCATTTTTAAAATTCCATGCTAGTTGACCCACTACAGCCCACGTGGATCTATAGTGTCCACACTAGCTGGCCCACTACAGCCCCCGTGGACCTTTAGAAGCACGAAAAAATGAAAGTTGATGACGAAACACACAGCTTTGGGTGAGTTAACTGAATCTTCTAGCCATGCATGATCAAGGGTTCGCCCAAATACCTAGCTTCTTCTAGCCTATAAAAGAAGGGTTAGGGGTCCTATTTGGAAGAGAAAAAAGACAGTAAAGAAACTCTTCTCAAATTCACATTCCCATTATCCCAACCCTTTAGCCATCAGTGTGCAAGGAGCAATACAGAGCAAAGAAGTTAGAGGACAGTTGAAGAGGAGCCCTGGATAAGGTTCGCGGAGCGATGGCTGGTCTTGACATTTTGTAAGTTGTTGATTCATTCAAAGTAATAAAGAAATTCTTTGCCCGTCCCAATTCATGAGTTCTTCATAGATTGATTAAATACATGTTTGAATCTCTAACCCATTAATCTATAGGTAAAATGCATGCATAGTTTGTTGCTTGTTTTGTATACAGGTCATCTTTTGAAGGAGGACTACTAACAAGTGATCAAGCATAAAGAGGGATCAACAACGAATGCCTTGAACAAGGTATGTTGGTATAACCATGTATTTATTGAAAAGAAATGGGGTTTAAGTCTGGAGACGAAGGTAGAAAGTAGATTTCTTTCGGTCATATCTGCATGCATAAGATAACCCTATTTGCTAGTCCGTAAGGGGATTTCCCTCACAACAGAATTGGCGACCATACTGGGGAAGTCTCTAGGGTTCCTGGGAATTTTATTGTTGTTTGGGTACTATTTTTCTAATCTAACAGAGATTATGGTTTTCCATACCAGTCATCTATGTTCTTTTGCTTGACTGTAATTTCTTTTTTCCAAGATCCACAAAGGTACATGCAGCCTGTAGAAGGTTTGTACATGTGTACCTGTGCCCTACTCTCTTACAGCCAGCGTGTACACACTGGCTGAAGAAGTAACAGTAGCATGTAAGATTCCAGGAAATTGTGGAGGCAGTCATCCTCTTCCCTGTCAGAATTTGTCATTCTCAGGGGTTTTCTGGAACTTTTTCTAGTCTTGGTTGTTTGCAGTCTTTAGCTTAGGTTTGTTCTATGATTGTTTTTTTTTTCTTTCCTTTTATACTTTTTTCTCTTTTTCTGTTAAAAAGAAAAGTGTTTGAGCCTTCAAGAGATCCTGGTTCTTAGTATCAGTGGTCTCTGCCTGGTTTGGATTGTCTGTTTTTTATTTTTTCCAGAGTTTTAGAGGTACACGCGGCCTCTATAAGTCCAGCACGCATGTACACACCCTTTGACACTATACATCTCGCATGCACACACTTGTTGTTGGACTATCAGGAGTGTTCTTGTGAAGGATAGTTTTTGTTGAAGGAGAGGCAGTCATCCTTTCCCTTGACAAGAGTTATACCTCTCAAGATCTTGAATCTCTGTTATAACCGTCAATAGCTTAGGTTTGATCTCAGCCATAGTTTCCTTTTTCATTTAGAAGTTTTCATGAAATTTTTTCTTTTATAAGGTTTTTAGACAAGTGTGAGAGTCCTTTGTTAAGTTGCTAGTTTCTGATTTTTTGAGGTGATTCTTTGCGATCTGCATCTAGGCCATAATTTTGTTTCTAGGTTTCTAACTTGTTTGATATTTTTCCTTTTTTCTTTGTAAGCATTCAAATAAAAAACAAAAATACTTTATTTCTTTGTTTGGTCGAAAAGTGTTGTTTTGCATTAAGTAACCAGGGAAAAGTCTTTGCTTTCATAAGTTCTTTGCAGTTTAATTAGATCATAATTAGCTCATTGTCGAGTGAAATTCTTTTTGAGGTTTCTTTTCAAAGATCTTAGAAAAATTTTAAAATTTGAAAAGTTGTATAGAATTTGCATAAAGTGAAGATTTTTGTTTCCATCTTTCTTTTCATTTTTACTTTCATCTTTAAAACATCACTAGTTTCACTTTCATTACCTTTGACATAAGACAAGTAATAAAATTAACACTAGATCTAAAATTCATTAGACTTTTATGTTTATAGGGTCAATCAACTAGTTCAGGATTAGGGCCTTGAATTAGGTTGGAGAGGAAACTTTTCAAGGCCATTAGATCAAACATTGGAGTCTGAGTTAGGGAGTGTTAAAGTCCAGTATCATGAAATTTATTCGGTACCCCCCTCTAACATAGGAAATAAACACGAGGTCGTGTGCAGAAAGGTAGCAGAGATAACCCCTCGAAAGCTGGACCAATCATAGTGGAGAACACATATAGAGGGCTTATCCTGGGATTCCGTCGATTGCATTTGCCATGGAGTTTTGTGGGTATCGAATCCATTCGAGGTTGTCAGTTGTCTTCCGGACCAATTTCTCTCGATACCCTTGATAGGTTTTGGGCTCGATACACTGCTCATTGTGGTCTACCGGTCTTTCGACTGTACCCACTTGGTGACTGTTCGCGCACTGGAAACCTATTTGCCTATATTTTGTAGGGAAATACACGGGTGACTGTGGGGGTATAACGTGGTAAGTAGGACAGATATCGGGCCACTCTTTGTAGAGGATACCTGAAGGGTGCTTTCGTATTCGAGTTTCACTTGCACCGGTAAGTTGCTCTAGTGTTGCTTGTTGTAACTATTCTTCCAATTAGTTAGTGTTTGCATGTCTTATATTATAGGAACTTTTTTAGTGTGTGATTGTTTTTGAACGAATAGATCTCCCTAGCGTGTCTTTTGATCTTCTCACACAGTGGAGGATCATGATCTCCGTCAGTCACGAAGGCTTCTGGGCCTGTCACCTGTTAAACTAGAGCCACCCCCGCCACCACTAAGGTGAAAGCTAGACCAACAAGGGTCTTTTGAAGTGACCAGGTCACAAGAAACTGTGCTCAACCAACATCCAGAGAAATCACCCATTTTGGACCTTGGATCGAAAGCTCTTGGCCCGGTTGAAACCCCAACCACTGATCCCTTGGCATCTTTCATCATACTGATTCATCTTTACAAGTGCCTGATCGTGTTGCACACAAAAATGGAAACAAATGTTGTCATTACTTCAGGGAATTCATCAATTCCCACCACGGTTGTCACCACAGAAGCATTTCCATATCCTAACCTACCGTCACTAGTTTGAACCACCATGGTTTCGACCGCATATACCTCGCACAGTGGTCCGATACCATCTTTGGCGGCGACCACAAACCCTTTCATACCAAGTTTGATAGGCCCTCCATTTTCATATGGGATGCCTATTTCAAGTACAAGTCCTGTACTTTCCTTCTCCACTTCACAGACTTTAGGTCTGGGGGTAGGGAGCTCTAACGCTCCTCTGCAAGGCTACATGGGGGACACTTCCACTCCTTTTAATTCTTTCCATTATGGAGGAGGTCATATACCTCCTTCGTCCCCTTTTCTCGGTGGCACGCACCAACCATCCGTTGGGCCGCATGTACACCATAGTTTATTTGGAGTAGGGAATCAAGGACCACCTTCTCATAATATGTCGGTCGGGTCAACACCATTTTCTTTGTTCGATGCATTTGGTAACAACGCTTTCTCATCAGTTGCTTCCCCGACTGGGGGCAACCCCAGTTTCAGACAATCTATTCCTATGCAGGGTACTATTCCTGCACAGGGGGAACACCCAGGAACTTCTTCTGCATCAGGGCCTTGGAATGCTTGGCAGGAATCCATTCCCTCATCAGGAATGTCAGTTTGGGGTATTTATTTTCACAATCAATGGAACCCCGAACAAAATACCATGCCTATCCCCACGACACCGACTTGGGGAAACCCTTCCCAAAGTCCCTCGAATGTAATGCATGCCCAACCATCTATGTCCTATTTCTGGAATCAACCGATGATGTCTCCTCACACACAAAATCCATACGCTGGTCATGGCCATGGTTTTTACCAGAACCCAGGCCAACAACCAAACTTTTCCTGGCAACCTAGTGCCAATCAAACTCTAGGCCCCTTTTTCCCAGGTTATCACCAACAGCCCAAACTACCCTTCCTGGCAACCTTGCATTTTCTAGGCTTGACATAGTTGTTGAATGAACCTATCTGTCACGTTCCGCATTGGCCTCCTATGCCGAGGAAGTTGACTTCGGGCATCCCAAAGTTCGAAGCCAAGCCTAACGAAGATCCAGGAGATCATGTGACTACTTTCCACCTTTAGTGCTCATTTAACTCATTGAAAGATGACTCTGTATATTTGCGATTGTTTCAATGCACTCTCATTGGGAGTGCCGTGAAATGGTACATCGAGCTCGATCGCTCAAGATACTCTTCCTTCGACGAATTGACTATGGATTTCCTCAACCATTTCCAATTATCGATGAGATACGATGCTGGTATAGAATTGCTGGCCAATTTCTCACAGACAAAAGCGGACCATATCTTTGATCACATCTGAGAATGGAGATGCCGAAAGAGTTTAATCAAGGTACCATTCCCACCAAAATTCCTGCTCGAGTGGTTCCTTAAATCTTTGGTTCCATAGTTATCCAAAGACATCACGACGTTAGGAGTATTTTCCGAAGAAGACACCATCATGAGAGCTCAACAACTCGAGCTAATCTATTCTCAGTCTGGTTTATTATACGAGATCTTTCCAGATGCACCATGCTCAATACTTGATAAAACTAGACAGAGAGCTGGACCATATGTCAATGGTATTGTTGGGTCCTCGCAAACAAAGCCTGCTGAAAAGCTAACGTATAAATTGCAACAGTTGTCTATACAACACACAATGGCCAACCAAACTACTGCCTTGGCTGCTCCCCCTACCAAAACGTCAGATGTACACACAGTGCAATCGACTAATCCAAAGGCCACCCAGCAGCCTAAAGGGAATAAAAAACAACGAAACAAGGGTAAGGGGGATAAGAAACCCACTGATAATGCTGGCGAGGGAAACACTGAAAAACGAAAGGCTAGGTATCCATGCAACCTGTGTGTGGAAGACCACCTAACCCACCTTTGTCCCCGGCTTGCAGAGGCCCAAAAGTTTGTGACACAGCAACAACCTACTGTACTAACCAATCCATTTCAACATGGGAAAAATATAACTCAAACCTCTACAAGCACGGAATGGGGCACTCAAACACCCCCTTCATATTTGAACAACCCCACATCCGCGAATGTATATATGGTGAAAGGTGATGCTTTCATATTGACTAGAGCACATGACTATAGCCAACCAAGCACTTTCGACAAGGGAAAAGAATCTGAACTCCCATCTCTTCCTCTACAGATTGAGAAGATGTTGGGCGAAACAATGACACGCATCCCCAAAGGCGAGTTCAAAAAATCTTCTCACAACCCAAACGCAAGGGCCGCCCAAAACTATTATGTGATGGAAGATTTATCACAAACTCCTTGTGCTATGTCTTCTTTGGAGGTCCTCCAAAGCTTCCCTTCCCAGAGGAAAGCTTTGTTAACCTCTTTACGATATACAGAGACTTGTAATCCAGGTACAATCATGCTGGATACAACTGACTTAAAACCTCATCTGCCTTACCATGTAGCATTTCATATAGTAGTGGCTTATCCCATGAAAACTTTTACTCGAAATATCTTCCACACGGTGGTTGATGAGGGCTCCTCGACATGCGTTATGTCGTTGGCATGTTGGAAGGATTTTGTCCATCTTGTTTTGTCTATGTCACCTACTCTCCTCACTGCTTTCGATGGTCATTTGTTCCAACCATATGGTGTCATTGCTTCTTTCCCCGTGTAGTTAGGAGGGAAGACCATGTGTGTTGAAGTAGAAGTAGTCGATGCTCCCCTCAACTATAACCCTTTTTTAGGAAGGAGTTGGACTTATGCCATGCAAGTGGTGGTTGCTG
>SNQJ01S0031407.1:0-22985 GCA_010110895.2 Picea sitchensis
ATTTTCATTTCGAATCATCTTGTACTTGAACATTTAAGTGGGGTAAAAGGAGGTTTCCCCCTCGAAGAGGCTTATTATCTGAAATTATCTCTTTTTCAAGGCGTTGAGTATTTTTTCTGAGGTTTTTCTATGCTATTTTGATATTTGGTTCTTAACACTGCTAATCTGGCTATCCACTCATATAGCTCCTTATGAATTCCTCCAAATAAAATTGTGTGTATATAAGTTAAGATATACCTTCCCAACCAATCCTCTGTTGTAAGATTAGGGTTCTTATTCTGAGCCTCAATGAAGTCCTTTTCTTGTTCTTCTATCCACTTCTGATTCTATCTTTGATGGAAACCACCTTGAAATTCCCTCAAGAAGATCTCGGTTCCGACAATGAAACCATTTGTTGGCACAGGGGCAGACCCAGAGTTGATCTCTAACAATGCACCAACAAGCCCTCACAACTATCCCTTTCGGAAACACCTGCGAAGTAGATGCAGTCTTACCCAAAGTAACAATAGGGGGTTGCAGGACATAGGTGTCTACAACTAGAGTAAATGTAAAGTGGATCCAAGGTAGCAACATGCAACAATCTAGTTACTCTTTATCTCTCTTAAACCTACTATGCGAGCTATATCTCAGATCTAACACAATGATGCAATATCAGTATAACAAAAAGGAAAAGAACACATCATCAATCACTCAGAACAACAAGATATACGTGGTTCACCCTCTCCCTAGTGCTACATCCACAAAACTTCTTTTCTTGATATATTATATGAAAACATATAGTTCTATCTGCGCTCTTAGCTTGCATATCTCTCTTTCTTATCTATCTCCCCTCCCTGGGCACTTAGCTACATGGTTGATCTTCGCACCCAGCTGAAGATCTTTACAATACATAATTCTCTCACACACAACGCTCCTCTCTCGCACAATACACAATAGTATCAAAAACAATGATCATCCACAATAATGACAATAACAACCACAAACAACAACAACAACCCATCCCAAGTCCTTTATACATTACAATGACAAACGTCTAGGTGTCAAAACCCTAGGTGTCTAAAACCCTAGTTCATCTTGACTTGTACTTCCTGGTCTTCGCCAGTATGTCTTTCCTTATTTTCTGTGAGGTGCTCCAAAGCACTCGTTGGCATCTTCTTCCACTTGTTGAGTTTTCCACGATCCATCTTCCTTGATGATCTGTTATCCTCGATCTCCTCGTTCAACGGATAGCTTTCCCTTACTTTGCTCCTTCTTTTCTTCTTCTTTAACCACTTCGACCCAATATCAGTCAATGTGCCTTCCGCGTAGTTCATATTTCGCCTTTATTCCTTAATCTTCGCTTTCTTCCATAACCAAGGGCCAACACACTTTATTTTCTCTTACTCTTCTTACTTGTCTCTATATGTACAATGCTATCAACTTGAAGAAGGATCTGCACTTTGGATTGTGGAGTAGGAGCAACATTCAATTGTGAATGTGCAGAGGCAATGAACTTCTCCCAATCAATGTTTTTCTTCTTCAAATCCTCCATCAAAAGCATTTTAATCAGCCCTACGATAAAAACACTTGTATCAACTGCCTTGGATTTAGCTTGGATCATGTCAGCCATTTTCCCAATGCTTATAAACAAATATAAAGGGAGATTCATTAGGTATTTTCCTATGAAGTGCAACAAAATTCTAATTTGGTACTGATAAATCATATTGAAACTTCCCTCACAAGTGAAATATATTTTAATCACCCTTAGAATCTTATCAAATCCTTCAACCATGTGGCTCCTAGGAACTCCCTTTGATAGGTTATCTCCCCAACATTCTGGTTTCAGAATTATTTAGAGAAGGTTGCATTTATGTTCATGGCCTTAAACCATATTTCACCATTATTTGGTATCTCAGTAGCTTCTTCTATGGTTTCTTCAGATACCTCAAGTTTAGGAGTCCCCACCTTAGTTTTGGTTCCATCAAAATTCAAGGCAAATTCTCTAGCTACCTCAGGGTGCCCCCTCTGCATTTGCTGACAGAAATCGAAACATCCCACTCTTTGGAAGACCTCCCTAATTAGAGGTTCAACAACAAATAGTTGCATGTCATGGGGCTCAATCCTCACAACACCCCCACCCTTGTGATCCTTCTTCTATTGTGGATTATCCATTAACATTATAGGAAGAAAATTAAACCAAAAATTTGAGTGATGCAAGAGGCAAAACAAGAAAACATAGGGTTTAGGGTTTGATGGATAATATCTTTCAAAGGCTGGTTCTATCTAAGGATTTAGAGTCTTTCAACCTATTTTACCTCTAGGATTATGAAAGGGAAGTTGATAGTCAGGAAATGAAATAAGATTACACAAGAAAATGGAGATATGAGGAGAAATCTTGCTGCAAAGATTTTGTTCAATACTTCACCCTCACTTTTACAAAATGATCATTACTTTATCAACAAAATTCTTTTTGATTTCCAAAATAGATAGACTTGAATTAGAATGGAAATATTGATGGTAACTAGCTAGTACAGGTTCTGAGGTAGGTGAATAACAATGCTAAGTTGTTGCACAAAGTTTGTAGTGCCAAAACAGGGGATTCACAACAGAGTTCACAACATAAGCAACAAAATCCAAATAAGGGATAGGCAAGGTGACCTGATAGCAATGTTTGTTTAAGCTTTAGTAAAATGAGGATGGGAGCTCTGTAATTTGTTAAGAATTGTGATAACAAAGGTAAGAGGGATAATTGGAAGCGTGGACCAGTAGTTTGCAACAACTAGGAGACGAAATGATAAAAAACATCCTTTATTGTCTTTCAACAGAGCTTAAAATGATCATGGAGTACCTGAAGGATGAGGCTTGAAAATTGATATGCTTGAGCTTGGACGAATCCACCTGCAACTGGTCTAACCTCCAACTCACTTTCACCAGCCAGTCTTCAACAATTTCTGTAGTGCTTGTCTGAAAACACCAGTTTTTGCAGTGCCGAGCTAGGAGCAATTTGAAATATTGGAAAAATAGTTAGAAAATATTTAAATGATGAAATCCCAAGTTATTTCCTTAAAAACATAAGTTTTGAAAACAAGGAGATAGACTTACAAAGCATCATAAGTGAAATTATGATGATGAGAGAAAATTGTACTTGAGATGCACTGTGAACTGTCTAATATGATGGAAATGTACAAAAATAACCTGATTTGACCTTCTAACGGTTAGAGGGACACAATGGAGGGGTTTTAGTACATCGTGGAAGAGGTGACATTTCAGGGTGATGGTGGAGGCATAAGGATAATGGCTTGTCCAATATTATCATAAATATAAAGATATAACCAAGGGTAATAAGCCAACATCAACACTAACTTTATTTGTGCTAAGACCTAAGAAGACTATAAGGAAGAGGAAAAAAGTAAAAATTACACAACACTAAAGCTAAAAATCAAAAACCTAAAGGCTGAATTGACCCAATCAATTACATGCGTTAACACACCCGTTCACCCACATCTATGAATGGAAAAAGTGGTCCCCCTCCTCAGGATCCTTTGGTTATTTTGGTTTGATTGTTTTGGTAATGAAAGTAGAAGTGGATTATGCATCAATTGTTTTTCTGAGTTGGGGCTCGACTCTATTTCTTTAAGCCCGAAAACCAATGACCATTTCGAGCGAAATTCATTGGTGTTGTGCCAAGGTATTTTGTGGAATTCGCACCACCTCCCAGTGTCCTTCTTCATCTTCCTATTTACCTTCTTTTCTTGTGTCTTGGACCGGTTGTCTTGAGTTTGAATATTCTATGAGTTAGGGATGACTTTACCATACTTTGGTTGTTGTGGATTTGCAGACCCAAATTCCCGCTTGATCTACTTCTTAAATTTCTACTCTATTTTGACAACATATCGATAAGTGACTCCTAGTAATGAGATGTCTAGAAACTCCATTTCGGTTTGGATGTAGCTATGTAGAGCCCCACGGTATTTTAGAACAAAATGTTTCTCAGATTCTTTGATACCTATATTGGTGCACAATGTATAGAAGGTATTTGTGAACTCCGACACTGTTTGGCTCCTCTCTTGAAGCAGTGTGGTCCATTTCATATACTAGTCATCATAGTTTCGCATGGGGTAATATTGCTCCTTGACCACATCCATAAAAAATCCTCAAGTGGGATTGACCCCAAATATTCCAAACTCCTCTATGGATTTTTTCTCCCATTAAGTTTCCCACCAATGTTTAACATGAGAGAAATCCTTAAGGATCACAAAGGTGATCTTTTCTCTATCAGAAAAATTGTGAACAGAGAAATAAACTTCTAGAAAATTTAACCATTTTTTCAAAGCATCTACATCGATATGACCTTCAAATACAGGAATATCAAAATTAACTTTTATGTTGATTGGGGAAACATCTCCGAAGCAATTTCTTGATGAAGACATGCCTGCTATTGGCAACAATCATTGAAGGATTTGGGAAAAATTCTCCAACATCTCGTTCCTCTGTTGTGTGAGGGATTCTGCAAGAAACAACTTGATGGGATATTTTTCTCCCGCGTCTCTCTTTACTTCTTCCATGGGAGGATTCTTGGGATGGAAAGAGTGGTTGTCCTCAGAGAAACTAGCTCGAGACCCAACTCTCTATAACCTAACCTCATCGGGGACATGCACTAAGAAATGATAAGGAGTAGCCTACTCTGATACCACTGATCTAGATTATTTTGAGAATGAAATAAAGGTGGAGATATAACAATGAAATATATATAAATATTGCAATAAACAAAAATATACAATAATGCACAATTTTTATTAATGAGAGAGATGTACAGAAATTGTAAAATTACAGAGTGAATGACTCACTAGAATGGTGGCAACTTATTTCTGAGAAGAGATGTGATGGATATGCTCATTCACAAGAAGATTATGATGTTTAAAATGAGGCTCTAGAGGCCTTTTTAACATAAATAAAATCCAAAACCCTAAACCCAAAAGATGAAACGCCATAAGGTTTGTGGGCCCTTATGGGGGTAGTTGGTACGTCAACTTCCCAAGGGCGTAATATTTGCATAAGATATTTGTTTGGGGTGCACAATAACTCATTGGAAAGGTTTATACAAGAACTACACATTTTTCTGTCACACTCTATATAAAGCGTATAATGTGACTATGGTGGGCCCAAAACATGTTTTTTAGGGCCTCAAAATGACCCCGAAAGTTTGGGACCCAAAAAGATGTACAAAAATTGCTAAGGTGGAAACCCATGTTTTGAGCCAATGGAATAGGTGGGTGGCCACCAATTTATTCCTAGATTAGAATGTGTGTCCAAGACAAATTGGTAGGAAAATTGGAATGAAAAGATAAATGTGCAGACTAGAAGGCATAGGTCAGATGCATTTCACCTGAGAGGAAGGGAAACGATCAACTATGGATAACTACCATAGATTAAATGAGGCCTAAGAACTAAGGAACTCTGATACCACTATTGGACACATAAGAGTGAGGCGAATTTTTCATTGATGTGATACACATATAAGTACATGATTTATGATGTTTGGATTCATCTTCCAAGATGTCTCTTGGACGCTTGACGATCATTTCAATAACTTGACCTTTCACATTCCTTTAAGTGTGTAACCCTAATGGATTACATTTCCAACAAGTAACATGGTATCCCTTGGACATGTAGTTGACATATTCAATACCTCCACTTTTATTTTATAGGTGAATGAAGTCCTAGAGTCTATTTTTGTCCCTCCATTTCCATATTCATCCATCTCCAAACCATTGGTGGATATAGGAAGTTTCTCTCCATTTATGGTGATTTCATCTACACCCATGTAATAGGGTCATAATCCTCCCTAAAGAATCAGAGTACATTGAATTGGATTTATCAATAATGAGGAGCCTGATCCTTGATCATGTCTCTGAATACCAAATATGATTTTATTGTGGTAGTCTCTAAATAGTCCCTTAAGTAGTAACATAAATTGCCTCCATATAAACTAGTTGTTTGTATTGCAAATGAATAATGTCCTTGACCTAAACCCAACATGATTCTTTATCCAGGATATATCTGGCCTTGGTTATCCAATATTCATCCCATCAAAACATTATTTTCCTTTAATGGATTCCCAAATATGGAGCTCAATGTAATTTTTTGATGGATATAAGGACCTGTGGTGAAAGAGTCATCTAGGTAACTTTGGGTATATTTTCAAGACATTTTATTCCTAAAAATGCATGATACTATGGGAGAGAGGGAATATAATTCTTTGGAATAATAAGGTATGTATGATAAAGATGAATATTTATCAGGGTTGAAAGATATGCAACTTTGCTAGGGATTGTAGTTCAACTAGATGAGATTTCTCTCGATGTCTGCTATAGGTGTTGAACCTATGCTTATACTGAGAGGGGGGGTGAATCAATATAATATAATTTTACTTTAAATTATCATTAACCAATAATTCATTATATTTAAAATATTAAATGAACGTAAAATCAAATGACAATGCACTAAGTTTAATTTGGAAACCCTTGTGGGAGAAAACCACAAAACTTATCTTTATAAATGTCTGTAAGAACCAACCTACTAGAGACACCAATATATTCAGTTGAGCACCAAATCAACAATATATTGTGTAGGAACCAACCTACTATAGACACCAATATCTTCAACTGAGAACCAAATTAGCAATATATTGTGTAGACACCAACCAACTAGAGACACCAATCTCCTCTCCTGAGAACCAATTCAGTAAGACTTGTATAGGAGCCAATATAATATCTTCATACATAGAGTATTTTTTACTTCACCTACTTGGTTCATACTTAATTCATTTCACAACATCATCATACCATTAAATTTCATGCTCCAACGCCTCTCCTTGCTTCATACGTCATAAATAGCTTCAAACCCTAGTCATATTTAGCCTTCAAGCCCTAGAGAACCTCATAGTTGTTAAATTTAGGTAACCTAACACCCAAATATTACTTCCTAGTAAACCCTTGTTGCAATAAAATCATTAAGAAAATTTACTAAATAAAATCATGACTAAGTTTTCACAATCTAAATAATTAAATTAGTGGAATCGCAACAAGCAAACCATACACATATTTACAAGTAATTTTTGGGGTAAAACCCACTGGAAAATTCCCTAAGGTAAAACCAATAATGTGTTGATTTTATTAATATAAAATATGGGCTCCCATCCTAGGATAATGTCCCAAGTTAGGAATAATACAAAACAACAAATATCCTATCCTATCACACTTGGATGCTACTCCTTGTCTTGTTTCCTCGGACCCTTCCCCTGCACACTTGGATGAAATTCCTTCTCCACCCAATCAATGAGATATCCTATCTCATTCTGTGTGTGTGTCCTCCTCTCACCTAAGATGCCTTTTATAATCTTTGGTTTACCCTAAATACAGAAACCTATATCTCCAAAGTGATCAATGGCTATGATTAGATATCACATTCACTTTAAATATAATGTCTAGGATCTAATTTAACTCACTAATTCCAAATACTTAGGCATTTGACTTAAATAAAACTCCATTAATTACAAAAGTACATTCCCTTTAATAATCACTTTATTAATGTGAATCTCCTAATTCTTGAGAGGCATTAATGATGAATTCCACATGTTAGACACAAAATCGATGTGGAAGTATCTATCTAATGCTAAAAACATCAACACTCCCTCTTAGCAAGGAAGGTACTTCTCGAAAATCCACCTGGAACTGGTTCTTCCTCTGACACTAGCACAATATCGCACACATAATCCTTCTCACTGGTATCCCTCTAACCCTGCTTGTCGATTGTTCCCTAAACATTGAAATTCATGGTGTCGATGACACTACATATCAATGCCATGAAGTTTGGAAACTTCATCAAAGGTCTTCTCTACCTCAATGCTCTCCCAGGAGCCTCATTCTGCTCCTAAGAATCCATCAATGTCATCTCACACCAACTAGGTCTCCTAACATAACTTGAAGGGGATAACTCCTTCCCATTTGAAGGTTGACTCCTCACACTGGAATTATGTGAATTTTGCTCACCCTTTGGAGCTTCCTGCTCTTCATCCTCTATCACTGACATAAATTCATGATTCAATATACCCTTGGATTGACCAGTTACAAGATTTCCTTTCAACATGGATACCTTTCCTTTTATGAAACCAGTGTTGTCATTTGTGTCAAGGCTTGTTTGGTAGGTGTTGTATTCTTTGTATGTGTGTGTGGGGGCGCATCATCTTTGACAACAACATATGACAAAACCATCACCTATAGATATTTTTGGGCATGTGTATTGGGATATTTACTAAGGGGATACTGAGGGGGGGGATCCCCCCCTGTTACGCATAGCGTTTGAGGAAACACCTCGAAAAAAAAAGTGTTTTTCTCTATTTTTAGCTTTTTTCTAAATTAATCCTGCATTAAGGGATTAGTGTTTTGGTAGCTGCAGAATACCTAAAAATTGTGTATAAATTATATTGTGAATGGTGAAATTAATACAATGAAGATTTTAGATGTGCAACACCAAGGAAGGGTGGTTTTCTCCCTGTTAAGGGTTTCCAACGTAAATCTCTATGTACTATATGTGTGAGCCATTGATTAATTGATGTTTTGCTTAGAATATGTATGCATTGATTTAATTCACAGTTTTAAAACTTATGGGGATATCTCCCTATGAATGCATGAACACTTGTCCATTTTGGAAAAAGATTGCATAACCCTTGTCCTCCAAAGTTGAGACTAAGAGAAAATTCCTCGTCAACTCTAGAACATACAACACAATTTTCACCTCTAGAGAACCTCCCGAATCCAACTAGAACCTAACTGTCCCAAATCCCTCTACACCACACTTGGCATGGGTGTGAATATGCACATGCAGATCCAAATCTATCTTTAAACAATTTGGTGAACAAATCATATGTCATCATGTGACGAGAATCCCCACTATCCACAAACCAGGAACTACTGAAACTTTTTCCAGAAAGATAAGAGACTAATAAAAATTCCTTCTCAAACTTATAAACAATATCCTTGACTTGAGCTTCTGTAAATGCTACTACTTATTGAGACTTACTCTTCCTCTTCTTCCATTCTGGACACTATGAAGCATAGTGGTCACTCTCATGGAATGAAAATCATTTCACTTTACTAATGCCCTTTTTCTTTCTAGACTATGGATATGACTCCATGCTTTTATTCCCCTTTCTCCTCTTTGCATGAATATAAAGGGACATATTCTCATCATCAAAAATCTATTGGACTTCTAGATATTCCTCCCAAATATCCTCTTGGATGACATCATCCCATGACCTATCAAACTTGGGAAGTGTCTCATGTGCCGTGATGCCTTTGATGATTGGGGCCCATGGATAAGAGAAACCATTTAGGGCCATCCTCACCAAGTCCTCATGTGAAATTACTTCACTAACAACTACCAACTGATCACGTACTTGATTGAGCTTGGTGAGATAATTGGTCATTGTATCTAATTTGGTCATATTGGTGTCTCAGAGATTTTCTCTCAACACCATCTTCTTGTTTGTATTGATGCTCTGAAATTCATCATAAATACAAAAATCTCCTTGGATGAATTCTTCTCAACTATGTGAGATATCAAATCATCCTTCACCACATCTAAGATGACCATTCTAGATTTCACGACCTTCAATTCATGGGTGTCTAGGTCCTTTAGATCTGTCAGTGGGGTCACCTTTGCATTATAAAATTCCCATAACCCATTCTCCATAAAAACTAATGTGACTCTCACCTTCCAAGGGATGAAAGTCGATTCACCCTCTATCCTATCCTCAAACCTCAAATTGGCTATGACCATCTCAAAATAAAAATTAAAAAATGGGAACACAAACTGTTGAAAATGTTCCTATTCCTTCATGCACAAAAATGAAGAATTTTGTGCTTCTCCCTTCAATAACAAAACGATCTTTGGATATATGGATCCCTTATCTAGACTCGTTGCCCATTTCCAAAACTCTTCTAGTTTCCTAGACATGTTGCTCAAGGTTGTTCACAACCTTTTGTTATTGCTCAAGATTTATCTAGGGCTGCTCAAGATTTCTTCTTACTTCTTGGCTACTTCTATGGGCTTCCTGATGGCTCTATTGGGACTACCCAAGGCTTCTTGGTATATTTATAGTATTGTCTACTAGTTGGATGTGTTGGTGGTCCTACTGGCCCTATTGGTGGTTGTTGACCCACGCTCAGTTGCTACTCCAGTGGTGTCCTACTATTTCTATCTCTCTATGGCTCCTCCCACCACTTTCTATGCCACCCTCATGAATGCTCTCCAACATCATCCACCCATCTCCCTGTCCATGTGGATTTGTTGTCTATCAGAGGTTGGTTACCAGTTGTGGATACACGACCTAGCTTCAACTTTTCAATGAATAATCTTCCACCTCTGCCTTGTTGTATTACAATTTTTCGTTAGACCAAAAACTGTAGGATTAATATCCACCATAATCACCATAGTTAGGATCTAGGAGAGGGGGTTAACCCATGTCGCGAAAATCGTGGAAAATGTTGAACCCAATGTCTAATAATCTCCCCCCCAATGTGTTTTGGGAGATTTTTGAAATTGAGTCTTGTTGCTATGATGACATTTGTTGTACTATGATTTTTTTTAGACCAAAACCTACAGTCTTAATCTATGCCACAATCGCTAGAGTTAGGATCTGGGAGAGGGGGTAACCCATGTTGTGAAACTCATTCGAAGTGTTGAACCCAATGTCCAACATGCCTTTGTCAATGGATCTTTTGCTGCAACTCAACACTTACCAAATGTCCCATAGATTAACAAAACTTTTGTATCCCTATCCTTCATCAACTTGACCTCTCTTTGGTGGCTACAACCTTTGCACCCTATCTACAACAAAAAAAAAGCGGTGTATGTCATACGATTAATGTATAATGTATATGATAGTTGTATGGTTGTATGTTTTCTTCGCTTCTTTTCCCTTTTTAGAATTAATTTATTCACATATCTACAAAAAAATTAAATTGTTTCTTCAAAAAATCATGTTCAGTGCACCTGGTTCCTCCTTAGAGTTTAATTTTTGGGTGTTGGGTTGCCGAAATTTAACATGGTATTAAGTAAACCCTTCCTATATTAAACTCATTAAGAAAATTTAATGAATGAAAGCATGATTTATTTTTAACGATCTAAATAATTAAATCAACAAAATCACAACAAGGAAACCATACACATTTTCACACACAATTTTTTCGGTAAAAACTTGGGGAAAACCAATGCCGTGTTGATTTTATTAATATAAATTTTAGGCTCCCATCCTTGGATAATGGCCTACCTAAGGAATAATACAAAACAACAAAATATCCTAGCTTATCACACTTGGATGCTACTCCTTTGCTTCTTTCCTCCGATCCTGCCCCTACATACTTGGATGAAAGTCCTTCTCCACCCAATCAATGAAATATCCTATCCCATTTTTTTTGTGTCTCCTCCTCTCACCTAGGATACCTTTTGTAATCTCGAGTTTTCCCTAAATACAAAACCCTATATCTCCAAAGTGATCAATGGTTGAGATTACATCTCACCTTCACTTTAGATCTTATGACCAGGATTTAATTTAACTCACTAATGTTGAATACTTAAATTAAACTCCATTAATTACAAAAGTACATTCACTTTAATAATCACTTTATTAAAGTGAATATCGTAAGTCCTAAGAGGCATTAAGGATTACTTCCACATGTTATACACAAAATTGATGTTGAAGTACTTGTTCGAAGCTACAAACATCAACAATAAAAACATTCCAAAAACATGATTACATATTGCACCATTGCAACCTCAAAATAACACACTTTGTAGCATCATAGGCCTTATTCCTTTATAACACACCCTTAAAATCAAGGAAAAATCCTCTTGTTGACCTTCAGACCCAAATAATACTCCCTAGCTCCTCTTGCACACCTCATATCTCTTGTATGCACTTGTACCTACTCTTCTTGCTTGGATACTCTTCAAATGCACACATCTATCCTGTATTTATAGTGTTTCTGCATTCACTTATGGGGACGACTTTTAAAACTGACTATGCCAACCTAACACAATCTTTCATATCCCCTCATTCCTATGGAGTTAGAGGGAGTGTCATATATCATTGGAAAGGTATCATAATTAAATTTTCAACCATATATCCTATGTTCCCGTTTGAGATAGGTCTTTAGAGTAAACATTCATTCAAATATAGGGTATCCAAACTGAGCATCAAAAATCCAAAAAAATATTTCCAACAATTTCCATCTTGCAATATTTATCTTGGACATATGTAGTATCCTCGTGTCTTTGACATCAATGACAACGATATTTACAACAATCTCCCCCTTTTTCATTGATGGAAACCCTTAGTCAATTCTAAAATACTCGCCCTATTTGAAACTCTCCTCATGTCTACCATTCTTCCTTTGCCTACAACTTCTCCCCCTTTGAAATCAATGGAAAAGGGTTTCTCCCCCTAATCGTGTGTTTCCCTTTACTAAAGAGATGAGAGGGATATCACTCCCATATAACATTTATCTCCTTTGAATTAATCGAGAACATATACATTTCCTAAGGTTCTATTTGCATTTTCCACTAATCTTCCTTTAGAATGAAATGTGAGGTTGTAACCTTCTTCACACATTTAAATTACACTTAGAAGATTGTGTTTTAACCCTTAAACATACAAGACATTTTGCATTTTAGTCTTTCCATTATCAAGAATAACAATATATTTTCCAACCATCCTTGCAGAAGCATTATCCCCAAAGGTAAACCTGCCTCCTTTTTCTTCCTTTAGGGTGAGAAATTTGTTTTGATCCCATGTCATGTGTTTTGAACATCCCCTGTCAATGCACCATTGGATTCCTTTGTCTTGAGAATACATTTCAAGTCCACATTCTTCCTTCTTAGGTTCTTCTTGCTTCCTTTTCCACACCTTTGTGTATTCTTCTCTATGCTTGGTAAGAACATCTCCTTCCATGTTTTTTTTAGGAGACTTTATTATTTTGTGATTCTGATTTATGAGAGGAACGAAAGGAATACTATATTGAATACAATAGCATAGAGATACAGAGAACAACAACAGATATCCAGTGAAAAATAACTTATTTTGAATAAATAAAATAGGCTAAATCTGTAAAACTGTAGAACTGAGAACAACTTGCTCAAATGGTGGTAGCTATCTCTGAGAAGAGATGTGGTTGTTACATGCATTTGTATGAGAATAATGATTACAATGAGGCTCCAAAGGCATTTTTAACATCACTCATGAATGCCAAAACACTATACATCCAAAAACCTAACCCTAGGAGATGAAACGAAAAAATTTATGTGGGTTCGATGGGTATGTTGGTACCTCAACTTCCCAGGGTCATAACATTTTCATACGACCTCCATTTGAGGCATGTGACAACCAGTTGGAAAGGTATTTTCAAGAACTACACATTATGTCGTCAAAATCTAACTCTGTCTATAGTTTGACTGTGGAAATCCAAAAAAATTGTTTAGGACCCCAAAATGGCCCTAGAAGTACAAAAATATGTACTGACATGAAAATTCAAAATAAGCCAGTTGGACTAGGTGGGAAACCAACAATATCCACCTGAATGTTGTGTAGGGGTTTAGAAAAACCCTGGAAGTGCAGAACCCACAATTACAAAGAAATTTCATCATTACAGAGAAGCATGTTAAACTAAAAAATTTCAAGATGAGCCAGTTGGAATAGGTGGGTGGCCACCAATATCCACCTGGATCAGACCTCCCCCCTTAGGAAGAAATGGTCTCCATTGTGTTGAGTTCCCCCATCAGGTGAGGAAATTTCTACTGAATTTTTCCCCAGGTGAGAATTTTTCCTTGGTGCAAGAGTTTCCCTGCCTTGACAACCTGATAAAGATGGATCCTCTACTGGTGAGTGCCCTTGACCTGTGTCCACTATCTGATCAGTGGATGCATGTTCTATGGAGTCAAGGTTACACTCTATTGGTGTCAACTATTCTGATATCTCTGAGGTGTCCAATAATGGTGGAAAATGTGGTCGAAGTAGGTCCACATTGGACACTAGGTGCAAGCAAAGGAAGGGAGGAGTGTTGAGCTCAAAAGAATTGTCACCCACATCCTTGGTGATAGTGCAAGTCCCATCTAAAAGTGAATGGATCTTTTGATGGGGCCCTATAAGGCACTCTTTTTGAAAATATAACCAAACCTTATCTCCAAACTGAAACTTATGCGGTACCTGGTGTTGATCATGGAATTGCTTATACTTAGCATTGGATTTCTGCAAAATATCATGGACCTGTTGGTGGATGTGTTGAATCCGCTCAATGAATCTGGTGGCTTTGTCGGCCTCAGATTGAGCATGGGAATATTTCTCCTGTGTGGTTGCAAGAGGTAGCACAACATCAATGGGACCCAAGGGTTGAAATCCCAACCCCACCTGAAATGGGTTATGTTTGGTGGAGCTATGGAGAGCCTTTTTGTAGTTTTTTTGAACATAGGTAAGACTATCATCCCATGTACGTGTATTCTTAGAGTAATACATGTGCAGGATGTTCACAATCATCTAATTGGTGACTTTTGTTTGGCCATCAGTTTGGGGGTGGAAGGTAGTGGATTTATTGAGATTGGTCTCCAACAGTGGCCAGAGACTCGACCAAAATGTGTTGAGGAACCTATTGTCCTGATATAAGATGATGGTATGTGGTATCCTAAAATGTATTCACACTCGTTCAAAAAAGAGATTGGCAATATTTTCCACTCTGATGATCTTCTTATAGGCTGGGAGAATGGCCATCTTCAAAAACTGATCAACCGCCACAAATACACAATCATTTCCTTGCTTGGTGGCTGGAAGGACAAACATGTAATCCATAGAGATGGATTCCCAAGGCCTCTTGTGAGTAGGAAGAGGGGTGTATAATCCTTTCTTATTGATAGATGGATTGAAAATGGAACAGGCAGCGCAATATCTAATATACTTGCTGACGTCTCGTCAAAGTTTTGGCCAATAAAAATGTTTCTGTATAAAAACCACAATTTTATCCATGCAAAAATGTTCTTCCATTCGACTGTATTGAACCTCCCAAATAAGATTTTGTGCTCACTCGCGGGAACAAAGAGGTGGCCCAGATGGCATAACATTCCATCCTGAATGTGAAAATTGATGACATCTACGCCTGTACCTAAGAGCTGATAGGTGGTGGTGAAGTGAAGGTAACACTGATAAAGTTGGGGCCACTCATATGCCTCATTCCCATAAAAATGGAGCATGGTGGTGAGTGTAGCAATGAGAGGTCGACTGAGGTAGTCAACAACATGATTTGTGCTCCATGTCTTATACTTGATGTTGATATGGAACTGTTGCAGGTATGTGGACCACTTTTGATGGTGGTCATTCTACAAATTCCCCTATGTCTATATGAACTGCAGAGGCTTGTGATCAATGTGTATGATTTTCTCCTTTCCCAAAATGTAATGTTTCCATTCACGACAGGCTTTCACAATGGAATACATTTCCTTGTCATAGGTGGGGTATTTACGGATAGTATTTGAGAGTGTCTCACTATGGTATGCTACCAGATGACCATGTTGAGTGAGAACTATGCCTACAACACAATCAGAGGAATTAGTATCAATCTCGAATGATTGTTGTAGATCAGGTAAGTGGAGAAATGGAGTTGAGCACAAGTGATGCTTCATATCATCAAATTCTCATTTTGTTTCCTTCCCCCATGAAAAATTTTCCTTGCCACCACCCTTGGTCACTTGGCTGAGGGCCCATGCAATATGGGAGAATCCCAACATGAACCTTCGGTAGAAGTTGGAAAGTCCCAAGAAGCCTTGAAGCTCTATTAGTGTGGTTGGGGTTGGCTAGTCATGGATGACTTGGATCTTAGCTGGATCCACATGTACCCCATGCTCATCAACAACATCATACCCAACCATATTGATGGTTCTTATAATTATCCATTGAAGTTGTGCAAGTTCAATATAGGAACTACAAAGAAACCTAAGATAGCTATGGTAGGAGATTACTGGGATGAGAAAACTAGCCAAGAAATACATAGCCTGTTGCGAGAGTATGAGGACTTGTTCCCAAAGACATTTTCAAAGATAAAAGGGATTGAAGGAGCTATGGGAATGATGAAAATTTAACTAAAACTAGGATCAATGCCTGTAAGGATAGACCATATTTCCTTAACCCCGGAGTAAAAGAGAAGGTTCAGAGGGAAATAGACAAGATGCTAGAAGTTGGACTCATTTTTGCAATAGAAGAAGTAGAATGGGTTAGTCCAATAGTCATCCAGAGAAAGAAAGGCACATAGGACATTAGGGTGTCTGTAGACTACAGAAGCCTTAAATCTACCTATGTGCTTGGCCCTTTCCCAACTCCTTTTACTGATGAGGTGCTAGAATAGGTTGCGGGGAAAGAATATTACTCATTTATAGATGGATTTTCGGGGTATCATCAAGTAAGGATTGTTGAAGAAGACAAAAACAAGACCACATTCATAACAAAATGGGGGTCATTTTCATACAATGTGATTCCCTTCGGCCTAAAGAACACCCCTGCAGTTTTTTCACGGATTGTAATAACAGCTTTTAGAGAATTTATTCGCAAGTTTATAGAATTTTATATGGATGATTGGATGGTATACAGTCTTCTCAAGGAACATGTAGCACTACTACATCTGATGTTTGACAAATGTGGAGAATTGCATATATCATTGAATCTCAGAAAGTGTATCTTTTGTGTGCCACATGGAAATTTGTTAGTCCACATAGTATGCCAAGAAGGAGTATTGGTAGACCTAACCAAAGTTGCGGTTATTGTGAACATGCCTCCACCTACGAGCGCTAAGCAGTTGTGTTTCACGCTGGGCACACATGGTACTATTGCAGGTTTATCAGAAGATATGCAAACATTACTGCACCTCTGGAGAATCTACTAAAGAAGTCAGAAGTGTTCCAGTGGACCCTAGAGTGTGGTAAGGCATTTGATATCCTAAAGGAAAATCTCATCATAACACCTATTCTGATATTTTTGAACTGGGAAAAATGAATTTCGTGTGCACATAGACGCATCATGTATTTCCCTGGGAGCCATCTTAGCGCATCCAGGAGATAGAGCCATGGATCATCCTATCTATTTTTCTAGGAGGAAATTGTCCCAAGATGAGGGAAACTATACGACCACAGAAAGGGAGGGTTTAGCTATGATTTACGCTCTATAGAAGTTTATACATTATTTGTTAGGCTCTCATTTTAAGTTCTTTACTGATCATTCTGCGTTAAAATATCTAGTTAACAACCCTGTTTTGGAAGGAAGAATTTGTCGATGGTTGTTATTGTTTCAAGAATTTTCATTTGAGGTGATTGTTGGCCCTTGGTTATGGAAATAAGAGAAGAGCAAGGAAGAAAAAGCAAAATGTGAACTGTGCAGAAGATACAATGACTATTACTGGGTCAAAGTGAGAAAAGAGAAGAAAAGGCAGAGAAAAGTCCAAGAAATAAAGTCATTGGACAAGGAGATCGAGGATGACAAATCAACAAGAAAGAAGGACCGTGGACAACTCAACAAGAAGAAAAATCCACCATTATATGCTTTGGATCACCGCATGATAAGGAAGGAAAGTCAGGCTAGAGAAGCCTTGAAAACACGGGTCAAGTTGACCTAGGGTTTTAGACACCTAGGGTTTTGGTATCTAGGGTTTTGACACCTAGGTTTCGGCCTAAGGATGTTGGTGAGTGATTGTAATGTATAAATAAGAACCTACATGAAGGAAGAAATTTCGATCTAGTAGTTTTCATTGTTGTTACTATTGTTATTGTGTGATTGAGTGAGTAATATCGAGTGAGAGAGAAGTGTTGAGTAAGAGAGCCTTCTGTATTATAAGATCTTCAATTGGGTGCGAAGATCAATCCTGCAGCTAGGTGCACAAGAAGAGGAGAGATAGAGAGAATAAGAAAGATGATATTCTAGCTAAAATCATAGACAATAACTGTATGCTTTATCTTAATACATTATAAAGCATAGTTTTGTGGACTTAGCCCTAGAGAGAGGGTGAACCACGTATATTTTTTGTTATGTGTGATTGATGCTCTATTCCTGTCATTTGATACATTGTTATTTCATTACTGTGATAGATATGATAAGATGTGTGGGATAGATCTAAGATGATAAGTGATATATGCATGTTGTATTTTTCTAGTGTTGGATCCACTTGATCATTCCCTTGGTTGTAGACACCTCTATCCTGCAACCCCCCCATAGCTGCTTCGGGTGAGACTGCATCTTCTTCGCAGGTGTAGCTAAAAGGGCCGGTAGTTAGGGCTTGTTGGTGTGCTCTTGGAGATGAACCCTGGGTCTGCCCTTGTGCCAACAAATGGTTCTGTTGCTAGGACAAGAATCTTCTTGAGGGAATGTCAAGGTGGTTCCCATCAAAGACAAATATTTAGAAATGGATAGAGGATCAAGAAAAAGACTTTGTTGAAGACTAGCACAAGAACCCTAATATTAGTATAGAGGATTGGTTGGAGAGATATATCTTTACTGATATACATGAGATTTTATTCGAAGAAATCCATCAGGAGCTATATGAGTGGTTATCTAGGTTAGAAGATACCTAGTTTGAGATTAGATCTAGACCTCCTGTGGTTTGGACATCGACACTGATCAAGAAGGTCAAGAGATTTGACAATGTTGTGTCAAGAGTAGTAGATCACTGGTTTGATAGCACCATTGGAGGGTACATCACCAAGTTTGTTGTTGGCAGAGTAGATTCATATAGCCAAGCTGAGAGATATTTTTTCAAGGGACCCAGAGGAAATTTTTTTGAATGTTTATTTTAATCATTTAATTTATTTTACCGTATTTGATAATTATTAATTTTTATGATTTCTTTTATTCTTCATGAAGGCCACAATCATCATGAAGGTATTAATAATGGGCTTCCACGAGGAATGAAATCTTATCCCACTCAATTCATGAGGTTGCCCTACTACGAGGAGCTAAAAATTGCTCATTTGTTTGATACAATGCATATCGGGAAGAATGTGACTGAAACGTTATGGCAAATCATAGATGGTAGGAGGGACAAAGAAAAAATTGTCAAAATTTGTACTGACATTCAGGAAACCAGTCATGCAATGTGAAGTGTGATCAGATATTCAAATATATCAGATGGAGTACTAGACCAAAATAATGTGCATGGTTGATATGAGCAACAAACAATGATAAAAGAGGTCATTCAAAATTAAATTTCCATGCAGGGTTTGCTTCAAACATAAAAATATGTTAATGAAGAAAGGTAGAATTTGGTGGGGTAAAAACACATGATTGGCATACCTTCATTAAGGTAATAATTTTGGTATACATATTTATATATATTGGCCTCATAGATCTTTTATTTTTTTATTTTTGTTTTGTCTACTTTGGTGAAACAAATAATGATTCATTTTGATGTTGATTATTTTCTGTTATCTCTCCCAAGCGACTTTGACAACAACGTCAAACAAGTTATATATGATCTTGGAAAATACATGAGGTGAGCATAGTTCTGATTTATATGCAAAATGTTCTTTTAAATTATTGTGCCAATGACGCGTGATTTACTTGTAATGTAATGCGTATATTGTATTATGTTCTTATGTTTGAAACATGTTATTTTCTTGTGTCGATCTCATGTAGATGGATTTGTCATTGAAAGAAATTCATGAAGATGATATAAAGTATTGGAAGAGAAATTCCTAGATCTAATGTGTGAAATGAAAATTATATACCTCCCTACATTTTTCAATGCACAGAACACTACCTCATACACCAAGTTGAGGAGATTGAAATTTGTGGACTTTTTCAAACAAGGTGAATGTGGATGGTGGAAGGCACTTGAAATCATTGAAGGCATTGGTTGAACAAAGGCATGTCTGAGGGTTCTATGGTGGAGAGGGATATGGTATATCAATACATGGTGTATATTGGTTGGTATATATTCCTAAATTAGCGGTGCCAACTATGCATGGAGTGGATTTCATTTGGGATGTCAACTCCATCAAAAATTTGAGAATTAGGAGCATCTATTGGGAAAGGTAGAATGAAAAAGTGAGGCGTAAATATTATTAATAATTGTGAAAATGTATATTATTAGCCATATAAAGTTTCATTTTGTGTATATATGATCATACTCATTAATATATTAATATAATTTATTTCATAAATTATAAATATTTATAATTACACCTTCATATTGTACATTATAATTAATATTCAATATTGGTGAATTATGTTTTTTTTTTTTTTTTTTTGAAAAAAATGCTAAATTTCAAAGCTATATTGTAATTTTGATTGGATGAATGTATGTATTGAAAGATGTAAGCAACATAATGGAGGTAAGTTATCATGGAAACGAATGTCTAAATTGGTTAGAAGCTTCGATGCGTGGAGATGCCAATGTTAGAGAGGGAAGTGATATAGCATATGGTTTTGAAGATGAATGATAAACAATTTCACCATTTTATTAGGTTATTTTATATTATATAATGTGACTACGTAGTAATGCGTATTTTTCAAATACTTTGAAGTTATATAAATATATGTTAATTTATTAATTTACAATGCATCATATCGACATATTCTTGAGTTGAAACACCACAAGGCTATCTGGTGCAATGGTCTTAAATTTTCATCAAACAATTGGATGAAACAAGGAAAACTTTGATAGTGGGATATTTGATTATTTGGTTACTAATGTTTTCTCTAGGATTATTGGAACATCCAGAGAATCGAAAATAGATACTATGGGTATTTAAATGATATACTTGAGTGTGACTTTAATCCTTCAAATTAGTTATTGCTTTCGATGTCAAATGGTATAGATTACGATGCATGAACATGGTGAGGAAATAAATGTTATTCAACATGCCAATGGATTTCCAATGATTAAAACAGCGATGTTTGAAAGAGGACATGATAAGCTATGTTTTCCAAGACAATGTGAACAGTCTTTTACTCAAATGTTCCAAGTGAAAGGGATTGGTCATTTGTTGTTGATATGATCAGAGGAGGAGCCAATTAAGTATACTCATTCTGGGAAGAATATGATATTGAAGATGAAGATGATTCAACAGAATATCAAACAGAGCCAGAAGAGCATGGAGGGTAGACTGAAAAGCGATCTAGACGGAGACAATATTGCAATTCTTGATGATGATGTCGATGAAAATATGCTCGAAAATGACATTGATAGTGATGATGATATCATCAATCCTTTCAACATCATTTCGAGAACCATATGGCGATATAGATGTCGATTTTGATGAAGAATATCAAGATAGAATAAGGATGATTACAGATGTTGAGAGTTGGATTATGTACGTGACTATATAATATTTTTAATTTGTATGAATTATTCTCTTAAATAATTTACTTTTAATGTCATGGGTTAATTACATGTTTTTTAAGTTTTATCTGACGTTTTTATATCCTAGGTTACATTTGTTTAATTATTATTTGAAACCACAATAGTTGTCAATATAGTAAAGTACGTGGTAGTTGACTAAAAATATCATTTAGAAACACATAATTTCATGTGCCTTCATTAATTTTTGTTTTGTAGTTTCTATGCATGAATCTTAATAGGACATTGCTTTCGATTATTTTATATTTTATATATTGGGTTTGGGGATCAATTAGAGAGTGATGTGAGGGAGGGAGGGAGGGAGGGCCATGTGAGCTTCCACCTTCATGTGGTTGGCCTTATTATGTGAGCTTCCACCTTCATGTGGTTGGCCTTGTTAAGTAGAGGATAAATTATTCTTGAAACCAAGAGAAGCTCTTTCATTTTTATACCATCATGATCGTATAAGATTTCATCAATATTGTTACCTATTTGAATCTTCTTAGAATCACCATAAACCCTATTTTTCATATGTTCTAGTAGATATGTTAATGATTCCAAGTTTCATATTTGTATTTGATTGAAGGTTCAGCTAGCATGCAAAGTATCAAATTGAGGTTTCAAGTTGATAAACCAAATATGAAAGTAATCCAAGCATCATTTGATATCATTGCAAGAGAGACTAATGTAAATAATATTATGATGAATTTTCTATACTATTGTCGAAAAACGTTCGTCGATAATTTTATGCCATTAGTATGTAATTTTGTAAACCATAAACCCTAATTTTCTTTCAGAGTACCCAATTTGGTTGACGCAATTTTTAGGCTTTCGTCGGTCTTTCTTCATTTGGATTTCAGGTTCTACATTAATGTATATACAATGTATCTATGTCATAGTTGTGATGAAAAATCCCTCTATTTCATTGATTTCTTAATCAACACCATCAAGATACTAGAGGCGGGCAACAGTGACATGTGAATGGGGCCAACATCGAAATGTTTTCAAACTGTATCTGTATGCATTGAAATTTGACCTGGATAGACTATTCACATGCCTTAATGATATGGGAGGGTTTGATATGGACTCAAATTTGACTGACACACCCACTTTCCTTCATCATCAATTCATCATGGAAATTACCATAAACCCAACTATTTTTCATATGTTATAGTAGATATGTTAATGATTCGAAGTTTCATATTTTTATTTGACTGAAGGTCCAGCTAGCTTGCAAAGTATCAAATTGATATTTCAAGTTGATAAACCAAATATGAAATGAATCCAAGCATCATTTGATATCGTCGCAAGAGAGATGAATGAAAATAATCTTGCGACGAATTTGCTATACTATCGTCGAAAAAAGTTCGTCGATAATTTTATGCCATTAGTATGTAATTTTGTACAAAAATAATGGATCTTAGGGACTACACTATGGTCAAGGACTATTCACATTCCTGAATGATATGGGAGGGTTTCTGGACTCAAATTTGACTGACACACCCACTTTCTTCCATCATCAATTCATCATGGAAATTACCATAAACCCAACTATTTTTCATATATTGTTATAGTAAATATGTT
>SNQJ01S0031407.1:23035-36595 GCA_010110895.2 Picea sitchensis
ATAAACCCTATTTTTCATATGTTCTAGTAGATATGTTAAGGATTCCAAGTTTCATATTTGTATTTGACTGAAGGTCTAGCTAGCTTGCAAAGTATCAAATTGAGATTTCAAGTTGATAAACCAAATATGAAATGAATCCAAGCTGCATCATTTGATATCATCGCAAGAGAGACGAATGTAAATAATCTTGTGATGAATTTTCTATACTATCAACGAAAAATGTTCGTCGATAATTTTATGCCATTAGTATGTAATTTTGTAAGGAGGACCAACAGTCAATTTTTTCTTGATACATTGTAGGAATATAAACATTGATAACAGTTAGAATCTTACCTTTTGGTAGATGGAGAAGTGAAGTTTTGATCCAGTGCATCGTATATTGCTAAGATTGGAGAGAAAATATGTTGGGGTTCCACAAGGTGCATATTCCCCCGGAGGCTCCTCTTGCGCTGACTTCCATGCCTTTGCATGATCTCCAGATGTAACTACTATCTTGAAGGATATTTGTATCCTTATTTTTTGTCTCTTGGAGCAGACGAATTTGAGGGTTTTCTGCTTTAAATAGATCATGTATTAACGATATCTTGTGTCAGCTCCCTAGTCCTCTGCAATTCCAGGAGATTGCTTTTATCATTTACAAGGTTCAAGGTTTCCCCCTTTATGGTGATTAGATCCACTCTAGTTCCTAGTCTGCCTTATTTCTTTTCTAGCATGTTGATCCAAAGTTGTTTGCTTGCTTAGTTTGATTTCCTTCCTGGTCGAAGCTTCCCTTTTGTGAAGGTTTGATTTCCTTCCGACTTTCCTGATGGGGGAAGAATGGGTATCTGAGTCAGAATATTCTTCTGATATTTTCTCTGGATTTTCTTCTTCAGACAGAGAAGTTGGGTGAGAGGGAAAAGGCGGTGAAGAGGGAAGAATAGGAGACTCAGGGGGAAGCGTTTGAGGGGAGGGAGGCAGGGGGGCAATCTACGGTTGTTGTGGGGGCAGTTCTTCTCGAGAAGGCTCTAGGGTCATGAGAAGGATGAAAAATATAGTATCTTGAGAGTTGTTAGGTTGGGGAGGCATGGGAATATCTTTGGGGTTCGGGCCATGCTTCTGCTGCTTCTTTCTTTTGGGTTTTTTCTACTATTCAGACTCTTCATTCGAACTTTCAGGAGGGGATTTGGGACAGTGCTTCTCAAAATGGCCATACTCATGGCATACTTTACACTTGAAGGGAAGTTGTTCATAATTGACTTGTTGCAGGTAGTTCCAATTGTCCAATGTGAGATTAATAGCTTCTGGTAGACCTTTTTCAAGATCCACTTCTACACAGATGCACGTAAAGGCTTGGAGTCCATCTTTGGGCTCTGCTCGATCTATGTACTTCCCAAGTGCATTCCCTATTAATATAATAGTTTCATTATTCCAACAATGTAGAGGAAGGAAGGGGAGGCGAACCCAAAATGGGACTGCATTAGGAATATCATTTTCAGGGTTAAAATCTGGGGTCCATCTAGTTAGATACATACCTCTAAAGCACATAAAATATGGTCCGGTTCTGAAGATGAGGTCTCTGTCTGCTTTATTTTCATAGAGGAAAGCAAAGAAGCCTCTTCTGCATAGAAAATGCGAGAGATTTCCTTTCAGGTGGGGTTTCCAGTTTTTGTCGATCCATATCGCCATAGCCTGTGGGGAGGGCCGGATTCCCGTGAATTGTATGATGAGTGCATGTTTTTCAAATTTGAGAGCGAGGGTTCTGGATTTTCCTTGGATTTGAACCGAGGGGATTTGATCTAGCTTTTTTACAAACATTGGGGGATTTTGTTTGTTCGTCCTGGGAAGGGAGGTGATGAGGGAGGAGAAATCTNGGGGGGGAGAATCCCTCCCTAGGATTTAACTTTGACTAGATTGAAAGGCGCGTGTAATTGAAAATAGTAACAACCCAAAACTAAAAGGGATCAATACACCGACTGTCAATGAGAGGGGATTTCACTGTGGTGTGTAGGAATAGGCCTAGCACCTTCAAAATTATCATTCTCCAAATATCTTATACAAATTTTACAAAGAAATTGTACTAGGACTAGACACGAGCAACAATGACATGTGAATGGGGCCAACGTTGAAATTTTTTCAAACTATTTATGAATGCATTGAAATTTGACATGGATAGACTATTCACATGCCTTAATGATATGGGAGGGTTTCTGGACTCAAATTTGACTCACACGCCCACTTTCTTCCATCATCAATTCATCATGTAAACCATCAACCCTAATTTAGTGGAGTCATCGATTTGTTCCCAGTGAATGGATGCATTGTTATTGATATGGAATGGGACAACACATGTACCTTCTTAATTTTCTTCCTTCACTTGATGTGGGCCTGGTCATTCCTAGCCTTGAATTTAAAGTTTCCCCTAGCATCAATTTGCCTCTATAATCAATTTCTCAAAATGCATCCATGTACTTAGGAAATTGGCATATGTATCCCATGTAGGAAAATTCATCTTATCTCCCCACTAATATATGAAGGGAGGAATGGAACTATAAAAATTTCAAGTTTGTTGAAAACTCTAAGAATTAGCATCATGTAATCTACTCATAGCCTTGACTGCAACACTTTTTTATAATACAAATTCTATTTCGGTTATAATAAAAAAAATTATAATTAAGATAAAGGTATTCACAATATATAGTGCATGCAGGTCCATAGGCCCCAATGTGTGAAGCTATGTTTTGAAGAGGAAATTAAGTGGATAATCATAGGTTTATCCCAACAAGTGGATTCCATCACCCCTAATAGAAGGTCATTTAGAAGGCCCCTTTTCGCACTTATGGATTACTTGTGGTTTCCTAACATGTCTTAGGGGTGTGCCTTTATTTTTTGTTCTTAACTAATTATAATAATGAATAAATTGACAAGAAACCCCCTATGAGATATTCAAGTGATTCATGTGAAATTTATAAAACTTACACATACCTATGCAAGGTGTGCCCCGTCCTCTAGAAATATTCAACATTATTGATAACATTCTTTTGTCACTTATTTTGGTCTAACACTTATGGTATTGTGAATAATTTACTTTCTAGTTGAATTCCAAAAGCCACAAATATAACAACAAAGTTTCATTGAGGTAAAGGAAATGAAGTAAATTATGGGAGAACTTATTGAAGAGTACGACTAGAGATTCCAATATTGATTTCACATATCAAGGTACAAATATATGATACCTAGCTGCATAATGACAAAGATCCTCCTCTTGTAGGAAATATAATTCTTTCAAAGGAATTTTTTGGTGCAAGCCATCATAATCAATTCAATGGCTAGGTACCTTGGAAACATAGGTTACTAGGTCACACCTAAAGCTACTTTCAATCCAACTCTAGGGATAACACAATACAAATGACCATTTTTCTAATGAGTCCTATAACCATTGGGAAAGGGGTTACACCTAACCCTACAGTAATGAGTTCCTTCCCTAAGATATATTTAAGTGATTCATGTAAAATTTATAAAACTTACACACACCTACCCAAGGTGTACTGCCCCATCCTCTAGAAATATTCAAAATTATTGATAACATTGTTTTGTCACTTATGTTGGTACAACATGACTTATGGTATTCTGAACTATTTTCTAGGATTCTGGGTAGTTTTCAAGGCCCTATGTTTGAGGAGTGAACCTATTCCCAATAGAGGGTGGATTTTCAAAGACCTTTCTAAATAAATACCAAGAAGAAGGGAATTCAAGATTATATGTTGTAACTAAAACTATTATATACAGAGATATGAAAATAATTTAATGTGGAGTAGGGTGCACATGTAGTTAACATATTTAGGGCATAATATTCCCCTTTTTTCACATTAATTATTACAGTTGCAAGATGTAGATACAATTTATATATTTTATAATGATATAATGATATAGTTTATATAATGATATAGTTTATATATTTATATAATATACAATTTATATAATGTATAATATATAAATTATATATTATATAACTTATATAATATACAAAATATATACAATATATACAAACAAAATTAGGATTCGTAATCCCTCACCCACGCAACATAACCTCCCCATTGCTTAAATTCCTAATTTGTGGACCATTTCTTGAATTACCTCCCTGAGAGTTCATGCAACCATTGCGAGATGGAGCGAGAGATAGAGGAAAATAACCCCATGCAGAGTGATCTATGAGAGTTCTCTTGCTGGAGCGACATAGGAGAATAAACTCACCTCCCCGTGACTGAGAGTTCCCTTGCTGGAGCGACAGAGGAGGAGTGAGCTTGACAACCAGAAACATCACTAGCTCTTGCTGAAGCGGCATAGGAGGAGCAAATGAGAGTTCCATTACTGGAGTGAAAGAGTAGACCCGTGACTAAGAGTGCACTTGTTGGAGAGATAAAGGAGACCCCACCTTGACCAGGAATGATTCCAAAATCAGTGAGTTTTTAAAATCCTTTAAAATCCTAAATGTGGAATTGAATCTCCTCCAAGGTTCTTTGAATCATGTTGTTCAAATCTGAGAAAGAGAATATCTTCTGGAAGCCCTAAACATTTAATCCATTAGTCATAATAACCATTGGAATCTCTTCTGGAATCCCTAATCATTGTGTCACATTTACCATTCTTACACAGGGTGAACAATTCTTTATAAAGGTTACTTATTAAACATGAAATACACACACTGCAACTTACATATTGCAATTATGGCATACATAAAAATTGCCTCAATTTGATGCGTTGTTTGTTCTATTTGTTTTGTCTTTACATAAAAATATAATGATAACCTCTCTCACATATTGAACGACCATACATGTCATCAGGGTCTTGGTTTAGAAGAGGCTAGTTGCATGGTAGAACACTGACCTACTATGTTAAAGGATTTTATCAACATGTCATCTTAACCATGCTCTTCTTAGGTTCATTTTTCTTTGCAACATCCATGTAATTGTGATGAGATGTTCACATTACAACTTACATATCCCAATTAAAACATATTTTTTCAGTAACAATACCTCAATAGAATTCAATACCCTTAACGTCATTAAAAATTTCATGTAAGCAAGTTTCAATGAGAAAAAAATATTACTATGATTGACATGCCATTTTCTTCATTGCCTTTGTCGCCATAGAACAATAAGAACAAATAACCTTTCTCATGTGTCTGAGGAAACCATTTAGGGAGATGTTGGTTGCATGGTATTAAACTAACTTTCCATGCCAAAGGATTCAATAAGCAACTCATTTTATCCATGGTCACATTGGGTGCATGGTTCTTTGTAGAGACCACTTAGTTAACATGAAACACATGCTATAGTTTATGGACCCTAACTCTAGGGAATCATTTGGTTGGTAGGATATTGTTAGCTTTCAAGACTCTTATCTCTACAAGGATCATACAAAAATTCTTCAATAAGGGGGGGAATCTTTTTTCCCTTGTTTGGAATGCGATATACTATGTTGGATATCTCCATGGAAAATGACCACAACCTTTCTCACATATCTTATTTCCATAATTACTCCAAAAACCCATTTTACAAGTTCCCATTTCCATCGAAAAAACTAACCCACCATGCCTTTGACCAAATTTAGCTAGCAGGTGATTTTCACCATGCTCACCCGAAGCATGTGGTTCCTTACAAAGACCACATAATCAATATGATATACACACATTAAAACTTATGGATCTCAATTGTGCCATAGTGTTTGATCAATATGTCCTTCGTAGTTTTCAAGGACTTTGTCCCTGAAAGGATCCTAAAACTGGACTTCAAAAGGGAAAAACATATCTTCATTTGACGTAGTGCTTGCTTCATTTATTTGTGTCCATGGAACAACACTGACAAAAAAATTATCATGCCATGCATGGTAGATGTTTTTCTTGGAAGAGGCCAATTACTTATTTCCATAGTTACTCCAACCTTTCTCACATATCTTATTTCCATAATTACTCCAAAAACCCATATTACAAGTTCCCATTTCCATCGAAAAAAACTAACCCACCATGCCTTTGACCAACTTTATCTAGTAGGTGATTTTCACCATGCTCACCCGAAGCATGTGGTTCCTTGCAAAGACCACATAATCACTATGATATACACACATTAAAACTTATGGATCTCAACTGTGCCATAGTGTTTGATCAATATGTCCTTCGTAGTTTTCAAGGACTTTGTCCCTGAAAGGATCCTAAAATTGAACTTCAAAAGGGAAAAAACATATCTTCATTTGACATAGTGCTTGCTTCATTTATTTGTGTCCATGAAACAACACTGAAAAAAAAATTATCATGCCATGCATGGTAGTTGTTTGTCTTGGAAGAGGCTAATTACTTATTTCCATAATTACTCCAACCTTTCTCACATATCTTATTTCCATAATTACTCCAAAAACCCATTTTACAAGTTCCCATTTCCATCGAAAAAAACTAACCCGCCATGCCTTTGACCAACTTTAGCTAGCAGGTGATTTTCACCATGCTCACTCGAAGCATGTGGTTCCTTTCAAAGACCACATAATCACTATGATATGCACACATTAAAAATTATGGATCTCAATTGTGCCATAGTGTTTTATCAATATGCCCTTCATAGTTTTCAAGGACTTTGTCCCTGAAAGGATCCAAAAATTGAACTTCAAAAAAGAAAAAACATATCTTCATTTGACGTAGTGCTTGCTTCATTTATTTGTGTCCATGGAACAACACTGACAAAAAAATTATCATGCCATGCATGGTAGTTGTTTGACTTGGAAGAGGCCAATTACTTATTTCCATAACTACTCCAACCTTTCTCACATATCTTATTTCCATAATTACTCCAAAAAACCATTTTACAAGTTCCCTTTTCCATAAAAAAAAACTAACCCACCATGCCTTTAACCAACTTTAGCTAGCAGGTGATTTTCACCATGCTCACCCAAAGCATGTGGTTCCTTGCAAAGACCACATAATCACTATGATATACACACATTAAAACTTATGGTTCTCAATTGTGCCATAGTGTTTGATCAATATGTACTTCATAGTTTTCAAGGACTTTGTCCCTGAAAGGATCCTAACATTGAACTTCAAAAGGGAAAAAACATATCTTCATTTGATGTAGTGACTCAAGAGATTCGTGATTCTATCCCTATAAAGCCCCTATAAGTGACCTTCAACAGATGAAAAAATGAGTGCCTTTGTTGGACATGTTGTCTACTCCATGGTCTTCCTTTCCCCTAAATGATTCTTTATTCTTCTAATTCATCCTCCTCTTATTGTTGGTATGCCTTTTTCCAATTCAACACTACAAAGGGTTGATACAAAACGTTATTTGGGAGTGAAACATTCTAACAAGCTTCTTCACAAGTTTAAGGGTTGCACACCTTGAAGCACATGAGCATATTTTCCATGTAGTTGCCATATTTTCCATGTAGTGAGCATATTTTCCATGTGGTTTCTTGAACTCAATTGAGTGCTTTCATGACAGTATTCCTTAGGGAATTTGAGATAGTCAAAGAAATTGATGACATTCTACACATTTTCCACATGGAGGAGGTTTCTTTCTTGGAGAACACCCTTCTTTGGATGAAAATTTGGCATTCAGTAGGAGCGTGTTGAAACCTAGAAAATGTGTGGTATCTTTGATGCTTACATAGAGGAATGGAGTTGACTTGGGCACGCTTGGGTTGAGACAATGTTCATGCAAGGGGAGTGGACCCAATGGATTACATGGGAGTTTTGTTGGGCATCATGGATAGGTCTATAGTACATTCCCATAATAGGGAGAGGGAAATATTATATTATATACATAAACCTTGCTTCTTAGGTTGAAATGCGATAAAAACATCCTCAAACCATAACATGTGAACATGGATGGTTTGTGGTTCCCTAACCATAATCAAAGATTGAAAATAAGTGTCTTAGGATATTATTGAATATTATTGAGATCAATATCCTTGAACAAGTACTTAAACCAACAAACATGGACTTTGTATGGGGCACTACTACATATGGGCAGATTATTCCATGAAAATTTTCTACACTTCCACTAGTTTCATCATTTTTTTAAACAAGGCAGGATTTTTGTCGATATTTCCACCAAATCCTACAATTTTAGGATGTGATCACCAATTTTAGGATGTGTTATGCCTCCAGTGGACCTTGTTTGACCATAGAGATACTTTCTAATGCCCAAATCATTTGGTAGAAGTGGGGCTTGTTGCAGGGATGGAGGTGACTAGGGGTTGTTCCCCTACTACATGATGCTCTGACAACTCTTTAGATAAGACGATGGGTTGATCATCACTCTGAAGGTATTTATTTTCTACAACATAGAAAAATAATTTATTGCCTTGTACCTTTCAACCAACATATTGAAAAGCATATCCGTGGGATTATTTGATAGGCTTACAAAGTGTCATCAATTTTGTTCCTTCTTTCCATGCAATGTTGAAGCAAAAAATCCTTGTCGTAGAATTCTTCAAGAGCCTACTCACAATCTCAAAATCCTGCAAATTTCTTTGATGAAACTTGAAATTGAATACACAACCCTTGGACAATCATTACGAAACCATTAATGTGTTGCAATTATTCTCAACGTACAAATGAACAATTTCATCATAATATCCTTATGAATAACGTTTAGGTCTGCCATAAAATCCCTAGTCGTGACCTCCATTTGTATTGTTAGTATTTGAGATGGAGGTCCTAAGGTTCTAATTATGTAATGGTGGGGTCATTTGTTAATATTATGGGGAGGTAGGGTTTAAGGGAATGTGTTTCACTTTATTTTTTATACTAAATGCAAAAGAAATCATCATAACATATTCATGAATGATTCCCATGCAGCCAAATGCATGTGGAATATGTCACTTATCATGCAACATGGATTAGGTAGATATCCTATCTTACCACCACTTCCCTTGCCACCCTTAAGTCCTTATTTAGTTCCATAGGTTTACCATACAATATGGTTTAGCATGTGTTTTTGTTGTTGTCGGGATTTGGTGGTCTATGATTGTCATGCAACATGGATTAGGTAGATACCCATGTTCAACCCTAGGTTTCTTTGATTCATACAAAACTATTATTTTTTCCCTATAGTATTGGGGTTTAGGATGGCCTTGTGGGAGTTGACAATGCAACACATGGGGGTTAGCAAAAATTAGAGGCGTTTTGTGTCATGTGGTTCCTCTTCCTTGAGTAGAGGGTGCCTAGTTGGGTTATCCTTTTCTAGTATTTATATTTTTATATACCATTTCTAGAAGTTATGGCATTGCTCAAGTTCAAGTGATATTTTTTTGTTTCGGTTCATTACGCACAAATCCAACAAAAAACAACCTTAATACTATTTTTTTCTTAGATCCATATAATAAATTTATCATGTCCTTAGCTTTTTCACATTTTTAATATGTCCTTAATATGTCAAAAATCAAGAGGGATATCACATTAAATTAGGTGGTTGACCACTAATATTGGTAATTGCACCCTTGTCTAATTGTGCATCCAAAACTAAAGATATAAATTTTTTATTTAGAATTGTGAATATGATGATGGACTACTAACTAACAACATGTGCACATGCAACTGAAGGTACAACCAAATAGGTACCTGTCAGATATCTCTTCGTCGAGTGAGGAAAGCTTAGGACAAATATAGGTTGGAAATGCGACTACATCTAGTAGATATGATAAGAAAATAAGGACCAGAGGTGAAAAAGTCAGAATAAAATTTTGTAGACGCATGAAATTGTTTCTTGCTAAAGGAAGATCATGCTCTTATGATGATGAGATCATAGGAGACATAGATGTTCCACTTAGATATAAGCATCTAGTGAAGCAATGGGTACCTAAGGAACTACCTCATATAGATGTTGACTTTGTTGTCAACAATAGGAAATATCACATTGCACCATCTTCCCTGCATGGATTGGGGCTATTTTCCATGGATGGAATAATTGTAAAATACAATACAGTAACTGAATTGATGGACTATGTCGGACCATGTTACAATTATAACGATTGGATGTGGCCTGTCCGGTACATGTGAAGTATGCAGAGATATGCACTCACCGCAAATTATATACAACTAATAAACAAGGATAAAAATAAGGGAGCGACTATCTATATTGATGGAAGGCCTAAAGCTTTCGACAATATCACAGGGTTTATAAACAACACACGACCTGAGAAAACAAACAAACAACCGAATTGCATATTTGAGGGACGTGAAGAGAATCAGGTAGTCATGTGCGCAATAAAAAAGATAGCTCCTGGGAAAGAGTTATTAGTGGATTACCATTTGAATCGAATAGAAACATTGACTAATAGTGTATAGGTTCTTATGCAACACCTCTTTAAGAAATCTCTACTTATTGCATTATATTTTTTTATTATCTTTAACATTGTTGTAAATATTATCTTTAACATTGTTTTTTTGTTATCATCAACAATTTTTTAAATATTTTGAGGTTCTAATTATATTATAATGTGGCAGGATGATCGTGGAAAAGGGTCAATCGCAGAACATGTAAATGGTTTACAATTTCCACTTTCATTTTACATTGTTTTTATTATTTTCTTATATAATTGTATTGAAATAACATTGCTTTTACTGAAATTATATGTAGTCAGTGGGCCATGTGGATCATGATTTTGCTGATGAGGAGGGGTTTTATTCTTGCGCTGATCCAATGCTCTCATTAAAAAAAAAGATCATTAAATCTAACACGAAACTATTTAGCTTGTTAGATCATCCAAAACAAACTCCGGACGTCAAAGAAAGGATCAAGATCCTTATGTCACAACTTAACACATATAAGGTAATAACCATTATTTATTTATTTATTTTAATGCACTCATATGTTCAATTATGATACTTTGTTCTTTAACTTTTACATTATCTCATGAAAAAAAAAATCTTTTTTATAAAGGAATATTTGGAGACTGTTCAGCCCGGGGTTGGTAGTAGTGGCGCTACAGAGATGCTACAGAGTCCTGATGCGGGTGGTCATATAGCTGCTAGAGAACTATTTACTTCTCCATATTCCACACCTTATTTAAATAGGAGCCATGACACACACTGACATGCATCCACACCTCGATCAGAGTCTAGAGATGGTGGTAGAGATGAGGATCATAGTGATGTGGTTGAGATGGTTGCATTTCCTGGAGCTAGACGTGTGACAAGCACGGGGACCCTTTTGTGCACATTTTTGGTCAACAAAAAAGGACTTCCATTAAAACAATCAAGACTCCCAGGTAGTTTTAATTCATATTTTAATCATTTAATGTTGTCCTCATACAAAAATCATCTAGATTATTAATTTTAAATTAATGATCATATCTTTTTGTGTGTAGGAAACGACCTTTTTTATAGGCACGTAGAGAGCAAGGCCTTATCTATTTTTGGGGAAGCCTTATGCATGAGGTGGAATTGCCAGAATTCCAACCTCAAAAAGGAACTTATGGATTATCTTGAAGGCCTCTTTGGTGTAGACACGTTCAATACAAAAGATGTCACATCTGCAGCAGGTGAATATTTAAAATATACTCGGGATGTTTATAGACAAAACTTGGCAAGAAATCCTAGGTATGAGCGTCCTCCCTCAATTCCAGAGAGGGAGTGGAAAGAGATCATTGATGATGCAAAAGAGAAGATTTTGAAAAAACCAGGAGAACAAATAACTGGTACACCAAGGTAAATTAAATTTTTTTGAATTCAATACTAACTTTATTTTTCTTTAGATCTAAATAAAAGTGTGGTCATATATAACATACTTTAAAATTTTGATGATAGGTTTCTTGACACTTCGAAGGAAACCAAAGCAAGGATTGCCAAACATGGCCAACACAATCTAGGCTAAGGTGGCTACTTGAGGTTATAGTCATGAATCGTAAGTACCCAAACATATTAAAAATATTATTTGTATCACATTACAAATTTAAGGTAATTGTAGCCAAAAACATTAAAAAACCATACCCTTATGCAATGTAGGGCAACGACTTCAGAACTGAAACCACGGAGGAAGACCTCCAACTTGGTTACAAGTATGGTTATAAATTTTTGGTTGATCGTAGGAAAAGCATGGGGCAAACCCCAATATCCAATTTGCGGGATACGGTAAATAAAAATAAGTCCACATTAACCTTTCGTTACTTATAAAATACGTAAATGTTTGATATCGTCCATAATTTAATGTCTTACTTTGTTTTAATCAGGGGAGCAACACAATCAACGAAACCATTAGTAATGAACAACAGAGCGTTGATAGTGAAACAAATCCATAAGATCATGGTGCTCCCCAACAACCCCATCCCAATGAGGTGCAACCCCAAGATGTTCCTATGACTGAGGCCCACGACGGTGAAATGTCTATATATTACTCATATACTTTATAATTTTGTACTTATAAATTTTGACGTTTCAATGGCACAGAATGTCATTTATGATCATCCTCGACCTGAAGATCAAGTGAATAGGTTGAAAACCATTCCAACGGTGCCGACTAGAGGACCAAGAAAATAATTACATTGCAGAGTTTTTTTTTAATATTAATGAACTACTTCAATGATATTTAAAAATTGGCCATATAAATTTAATATTTTTATTTTTTTAGGTGATGGCCCCTCACAGCAGCATCCACACCGTCAGTACGATACTAGACATACTTGGCGTGAAAGGACTAAAACAACATCATTTGTTGAAGAGCACCCAGTAAACAAAGACATGGGCATGGATGATTTTCTTAAGAACTGGAAAGCAAAAAAGAAGACAAAAAGAAATTCATGATGTCATGTAATAATTTTATAAGACAGTTAGATGTACATTATATAGCTAATAATATACACAAGGCTATTTCTATGGCTTGTATATATCTGTGAATGCAATCTTTTTATACACTTAATGATAATTCCAGCTTCTCTTAATGATGCAACTTCCAAAATCTTGTCACATGATATATGCAACTTTGAAAGTCTTGTGACATGTTTCATTGTGTCTCACATGACAAAGAGCATTACCATTCTTTTCATTGTGTATTTTCATTGTGTCATGGACATGGTGTTGCTACTCAACATTTCCTCAAATCCTACTTATTCATTCCTCTATGATATGTACAATGATGTTGAACCTTCTGTTATCTCCTCAAATGGTTTTGTAATTTTTGAGTAATTTCATTCGTTCATGCTTAATATTTCATTTTCCTTGGTCATTTTCCCTAATCCATATCTTCAAATTCCTCGTTAAGCTCCCATTGATCGTGTTTTCTCCAGACCCTTGTGACTCTATCCTTGAACTACATTACACAAGCACATAATGGTTATAGAGCCTAAACCCTAGTTTTATGCTTCTTTAGATTTACAATTGTTATTTTTACCAAATGAAATAAGAAATGGTGTGTGATTTAAAAGTGCCTAAGTCTTAATTTTCCAAAATCCAAGATCTAAGATACGAGCTAAGTCGCACTATATATATTCTTACTCTATGCCAAATTCCATATAACTTTACATACTATACATTTATAATTTCTTCAGTCTACAGGCCTCTCGGGTTTATTAACTTTTGTAAAAAGTTAATAAACC
>SNQJ01S0031407.1:43504-58409 GCA_010110895.2 Picea sitchensis
TCCATAATTAATAAATGAATAATATGTGAGACAAATTTTCTCTCACAAATATTAATCATTTATTTACAAGTGAATAATAATAATGTATGGGTTATTAAATCTCACAAATTCATAATTAAATGCATGAGCACTTCATAAAAGCATTAATAAAACTAATATGAAAAATGCATGAAGTATTTTTCCCACAAATGCATAATTAAATGCGTGAGAAATAAAACTCAAGAACGCATCATTTTAATCCACTTAAACACTTTTGTCACCACCTTAAAATCAACATGGTGCAAATTAAGAAGTTCTTTCATGTGCGGAGATCCATTCAGATTAGATACACAAAATATTACAACAATACCCATATCTCACTCAAAGGTTCATGATTCCCTATAGACAACATGTTATGTGTTTTAGGGAATTGATTATGTCCCTTAATCCCTAAAGGATTCATATATAAATGACCCAAGGGCCTTATTTTCCTCACTTGACCATGTATAATTACTTAATGCACATGTCCCTAGTGCAAAATATTTCATAATGGTACACATATTCAACTTGGAGGCCAAATATTTCCTCTAAAGGGATTATTTTGAAGGTGATGTTCATGGATATTGAGACTTACAAATCCATTTATGGAATAAGTCCCTTATTCTCCTCCCTTTGTTATGGTAAAGTCCTTGAGACCTATTCCTACTATGAAAAAACTCATTATTATACCCATATCCTACTTATATGACAAAGATTCACTTTAAAGGAACTATGTTGTAGTTTTAGGCCTTGATCATGGCCTATTAGATCAATAATATTAACTTGGGTCATAATTCCCTTGACTTCTAACCCAACCATGGTCAAGGCTCTAGTACCCATCCCTAATGCATAAAACCTTCTAATGGCATCCACATACCACTAATTATTATGCACATTATCAAGGCATTGAAACCCATCCCCATTATCCAAGGAATTATAGGAGAAACCATGTTCCACTTGGAGGATATGGTAATATTAATATTAAAATTGTNNTTTTTTTTTTTTTTTTTTTTAAATAAATATTGTTCGTTGCAATTGTGACAACAACTCAACTTGTTGCGACAATTTTTCTATATAACCAACGGAAATTTTTCGTTGCACTTGCGATGACCCCTAAACTTGCAACGAAAATTTTTGCAATATGACCAATGAGAAGTTGTCGTTGCACTTGCGACAACAACTTAACTTGCTTCGACAATTTTGCTACATGACCAACGAAAAGTTGTCATCACAATTGCGACGACAACTAAACTTGCTGCAATAATTTTGCAATATGACCAATGAAAATATGTCATCGCCCTTGCGACGACAACTTAACTTGTTGAGACAATTTTGCTACAGAAAAAACCAAAGTTGTCGTCACAATTGAGACGAAAAGTTGGTTTCACATTGGTTGCCTTTATTATCGTATTGGCGACAATATTTCCTTTTTTGTTGCAATTGTCAAAAGTTCCCTAGGGTCGTCACTCTTGCGACATTATTTCAAGTTCGTCGAAACTTCCACGTGCCATAAAATGACATTTTAGAGACTCAAGATTCATCGCAATATCAACGACATAACGTCGCAAGAGCGTCGAAATTGTTGTTGCAAAATGACCCAAATTTGCTAGTGATGCTATTGCATGAGAAGAACATCTTGAAGATACAATAGATTGGTTAGATTTGAAAAAGATAATGTTCATGAATTCGGACAGCGACAATGACAAAAAAGATGGACATATGGATAGTGAAAATCATTTAGAGAAGTTCATCTTGCGAACTTATTCAAGAACTACAGGGACGAGGGATTCTATAGTGGAGAAGAGGCAAATCTGACAAATGAGGAACATTCAGAACCTGTTGGGAAAGAGGAAGGGAAAGTTGAAGAGCTTCGTCGGGATGAGCCAGAGACTTCAGGAACTGCACCAACCATTGAATTAAGTACTATTGTCCCTCCTATTGATTCAGTAGAACTAAGCAATCAGAATAGTCAGAGTCACTAGAGTCCTCATAGTACTATTACTAGCAGTTCAACAGACACTCAGATAGGAAACTTAGGTAGCTCTATGGTAGATGAGATGGGACTCCCTATCTTTAGGGGAGATGGGTCTAAAGACCCTGATCAACACTGGTTCTTATGTGAATTTGTATGGAATATTAAGAATTTCACGGAAGAGGTTGTTAAAAGAACCCAGTTTAGCACTACCCTAAGGGACTGCACACTGAGATGGTACATGAAGCTTGTCCACGGATTTGCACAGCTTAAGCTGCTGAATGAGATCAAGAATGCATTAATTGAAGATTTCAATAAACCCAAATTGGAATCACAATGTATTACAGAGCTAAAAGAGATCAAACATTAGGTAGCTGAAATTGTTTGGGAATTCAATTAGAGATTCAAGAGCTTAACAGGTCAATTGACTTTTCAGATCCCATATGAAAAGAACAAAGAATGGTTCATCGTTTCTCTCTTACCACACATCAGAGTTCCTCTGATGCAATAGAAGATTTCTTTGTAGGCTAAGGTGCTAGAGATCACCATGAAGCTAGAATCAACCCGTATGGGAGAATCCTGCTTAGGTATGAGTCAAATCTTGAGTCAGCTAACTAGTTTGTCTCTCCAGGTCGAAGATATGAAAAAATATAAGGGAAAAGATAAAAGAGAAGACATCTGGTGTATCAGATTCACATCGAAATGCCATGACAAGGAACATTTTCCCCTATTCAATGAATACTTGGCCTCTGGAGCTCCAAGACCTTTGAAGCAAGTCACCTTACCCTGGTGCGAGGTATGTCGAAATAGGAATTTCCCTGGTGAGTGCTATTACATGAAAACATACGTTCAGACTCCTACAAACTTGTATTTCACGTTCTATAAGTCCATGGGAAATGATGATAGAGATTGTAGGGATTATGATCTCATGCATGAGAGGTCAAGAGACATATACAAAATTCAAGGCAAAGTACAACAAGAAGGAAACGCAATATAACTCCCTTGGGAGAGGAAAATTCAATCCTCGTGGTTGATTTAGAGGAAGAGGACGAGGAAGAGTTATGGCTCGAGGCCGAGGACAGATAATCTGTTATAACTGTGCACAACCAAGACACCTAGCAAGGGACTGTTAGAACCCTTGTACCACTTGTAGCTATTGCAACTCCTTTGAGCATGTTATTAAGGAATGTCCAACATTGTTTTCTAAGCTCCAGGAAAGACGAGGACCTCAACAAAACCTCCAAGTACAACTGATGTACGTCGAACCTCATGAATAAGACCCGAGATTTGTTATTATCACTAGAGGAGGCACTGTTACAGGAGAAGATAGACTGACCCAAGGAAAGACTACAGAAGACTTAGGAATCAGGAAAGTTGCAGAGAAGACCCAAACCTTTGATGCAAAGAAAGAAAGACAAATATTTGAGGAGGCAAGAAAATATTTGAAAGAAGAAAAAGGCTCTTCATCAAAGACACAACCAGAAGTAAGGGAATATGGAATGCTTCAAGTGTTTGATCAGTCTGTTTCGTCGAGAGAAGGAAAAGAGGTAATCAAGCTCATGGAATTTCTATATACTTGTATTAAGTTGATTCAGGATGAGAGCATTATACAAGAGCTACAAAGTTTAATCAGACAATATGAACTAGGAAAGATATACCCCTTACTAAATAGGGTAGTACACCAAGTCACCAAGAAGAGAAGGACAAATAAGGAATTTCACTTGAATGCTCAAATAGGAGAATATGATATAGACTATGTGGTCCTCGACTTAGGGTCGGATGTCAATGTCATGAAGAAAAAAACTTGGGCACTCATGGGAAAACCGAAGTTGATCTATTCCCCTATCAGGCTCATGATGGCTAATCAGCAAGATATCATCCCCTTTGGATGATTGGAACATGTCCTTGTGGACATCAACGGAGTAAGAACGTTTGCATATTTTGAGGTAATTGAGATAGTTGATGACAAAGTCCTTACCCTGCGCTGTTAGGAATTGACTGGGATTTCAATAACTCCACTATGGTTGATTTAAAGAAAAGATGTATGAATTTTGAAAGAGATGGACTTAGGGTCATTTCACCTTTAGATCCAGATGAAGGTCAGTGATACACAAAACCTATTAGAGAAGAAGACCACACATATGAACTGGAAAACATAAATGAATTAACAACCAGACAACAAGATTACATTAATCCTACAACAGATGGAAACCTAAGCTGGCAAAGTGACAATGCATGTTCATAAGACTCAGAAGAAGCACTGGAGAAATGGAAGAATAAGATGTACGAAGTATCTACAAGAAGACATGCTAGATTAACAAGAGAAGTTCGTTGGATCAACACAACAGTAAGTAACTTACTCACCTGTGATGTTCTAAATCCTTTAGAAACCTTCTTGTTGGAATTTGAAGAAAGTGTACCAATGCAACAAATATTATTGGTGATGGATGAGGCCCTGAAAGAAACCTCGGCAAGATGGTGGGGGACACACACAAAAAACATTGTAGACTAGGTACAATGTCATACCTTGATGACAACACGGTTCTCAGCACAAGTAGAAGGCTACGAAGTTTGATACATAGGTCGAAGATGCCCAAAGGACCATGTGAAAAGTTGCGAAGAAGCCTGGAGAAACGTTCCTCGAGAACAGTGGGTGCTCAAATTCATTAACATGTTGGAAACGATACCTATCAACTGGTACCTTCAAGAAGAGCTGCACCTCGTTACTATAGACTGGGAAGGTATGACTCAGAATTTTGTAACCACCTTCTTATTTGAAATTCAATATCCTTCAGTAGATCAAGCATTTCATATTGTAAGACAGAAAGTATTCCACGAGGCATCTAACCTCCCTTTGGATAAAGAAGAGGACGAATGGACTGTGCCTCTCTAGAAACTTCAAGGTTGTTACAACATCAATATTGATGATCCAAGGAAGGTGAACATCACCAAAACAGAAGGCCAAAGAGATGTGGAAGGACCAAGAGTTGATTTACCATTCAATATAAAACCAATCAAGACTAAAAATGTCAATATTGGAACAAAACAAACACCAAAGCTTGTAAATGATGGAGATTACTGGGATGTTTCCACCATTGAGAAGATTACAGAGTTACTACATGAATATCAGGACTTGTTTCCAACAAAGTTCATAGATATGAAGGGAATTAAAGGACCTATGGGAGAGATGAGGATCCCTTTGAAACCATATCCAAGACCAGTCAAACAGAGACCCTACAGATTGAACTCTAAATACAAAGAGAAAGTAAAGATTGAGCTCGACAAAATGTTGGAAGCGGGGATTATAGAACCTATGGAAGAGTCTGAGTGGATTATCCCTATGGTGGTGCAAGACAATAAGACATGAGAGATCAAGATCTACATAGATATCAGGAAGTTGAATGATGACTGTTTACATGACCCCTTCCCTACACCATTCACTAACGAAGTGTTAGATAATGTGGGAGGACAGGAAGTATGTTCTTTTACAGATGAATTTTCAGGATACCATCACATCCAGATTGCCAAGGAAGATCTCCATAAGCCCACATTTGCAAAAAAATGGGGGTCCTATCAGTATACAATGATTCCATTTGGATTGAAGAATGCCTCAATCATCTTTTCCAGGGTGTTGGTTGAAGCATTCAAGGGGTTTTTGCATAAATTTCTAGAAGCATATTTTGATGATTGGACTGTTTTTAGTTTATTGAAAAATCATATTGAATGTCTGAGGCTAATGTTGGATAAATTCAGGCAATGTCAAATTGCCCTGACTCTGAATAAATGCATCTTATTCTCACCATTTGGAGTGTTGTTAGGTCATATTGTATGCAAGCAGGGATTGTTGGTCGATCCATCTAAAATTGCCATTATAGTTCATCTTCCCCCTCCTACTTCAGTCAAACAACTACACACTATGCTGGGACATACTGGGTATTACAGAAAGTTTATTAAAGGATAAGCCCAGATTACAACACCCACGGAGAAGCTTTTGAAGAAATACTATCAGTTTAGTTGGACAGAAGAGTTCCAATAGATCTTCGACACACTGAAACAAAAAATGGTTACTGCGCCTATTCTGGTTTTTCTAGATTGGAGCAAGGAGTTTCATGTGCATGTTGATACATCTTCTATTGCCTTAGGAGTAGTGTTAGCACATCCCGGAGAAGGATATATTGACCATCCATTAGCTTTTTCTAGAAAGTAGCTATCAACTGCTGAGATTAATTACACCACCACTGAGGGAGAAGGGTTAGCCATGGTGTATGCGTTGCAGAAATTGCGCCACTACTTGTTGGAAGGACACTTTAAGATGTTTACTGATCACTCCACACTGAAATACCTAGTCAACATGCTAGTGTTGGGGGGAATAATATGCATATGGCTTCTGCTATTTCAGGAATACGAATTTGAAATCATAGTAAAACCAGGCAGAATGAACAAAGGTTTTGACCACTTGTCGAGGTTGGAACATGGAGAAAATCCCACTAGCTTGGAGGATGCACTGTCGAATGCACATCTATTGGCCATCAGAAATTTTGATGACCACTTCACAGAGATAGTCCAGTTCCTATCAACAGGAATGGAACTTAGTAAGCATACAATTCCTTAGAAGAAACAACTAGTAGTGCACGCTGCAAACTTTTCACTAATAGCTGGACAACTATATAAGATGGGACCTGATTAGATATTGAGAATATGTGTTATGGAGGCAGAGTGACTGTTGATCCTTGCAGAATCTCATGAAGGCATCACATGAGGAAATTACGCAGAAAAAGAAACTGTGCAGAAGGTTCTTAGAGCTGGCCTTTGGTGGCCTGCCTTATATAGGGATGCTAAATATTATTCCAGAGCTTGCGATGTATTCCGAAGAGTTGGGAAACTGTCCAGAAGAGACGAAATTCCATTAGCACCACAACTGAACCTACAAGCATTTGATAAATGGGACATTGACTTTGTAGGACTTATAAACCCACCAGTAAAGTGCACATGAGCAAGGTACATAATTACAACAACAGAATACTTGACTAGATGGGCCGAAGCAAGAGAAGATAAGGAATGTAGTGAAAATATAGATGCACGCTTCATATTTGATGAAATCATAACCATATTTGGATGCCCAATTATCCTTATGAGTGATTAAGGCACACATTTCATAAATAAAACAATTGAATCCCTCACCGAGGAATTCACAGTCCATCATCAGAAGAGCACGCCTTACCATCCACAAGAAAATGGGACAGTGGAAACATTCAACAAGATCTTGGAGACAACGCTGACGAAGATTTGCAGTGTAAATAGGGATGACTAGGGTTTAAGAGTACCAGTAGTACTGTGGACCTATAGAACCACTTGCAAGAAGCTAACAATGCAGCTCCCTTTTAAGTTGGTGTATGGTCTCAAAGTCATTGTCCCAATGGAATTCCTGGCACCAAGCTTAATAATTGTTGCCTTTACTGATATGGATGACACTAGTGTTGTTCAAAAGAGGATTGCACAGTTGGTCGAATTGGAGGAAGACGGATTTGTTGTAGGATTTCATCAATAGGTACAGAAGGAAAGAGAGAAGGCCTACCATGATAGACACATCAAGAAGAAGGCTTTTAGACAAGGTGATCTAGTACTGGTATATGACAGTAAGTTCATCAAGCATCTTGGGTAGTTCAGAATGCATTGGCTCGGGCCATATGAGATCGCCTATGTTACAAAAGGAGGAGTTGCATAGTTGAAGACCTTGAAGGGAGAATGGAAGGAAGGATTAGTGAATGGGAGCCGACTGAAGTTGTACTATGACAACCAACTACCTCGCAGTTCTAAGTAAAAGTATAAGGAAAAGGGTCTAGGTATCGGGTGCAATTGAAACTGGGTACCAGACACAAAAAAGACAGTCTGCACAGGGAAGGAGAGGAGGCATAAGAAAGTAAAAGTTGTACTGTGCAGCCTGAAGTTGAAGTAAAACAAAAAGTTCAAATCTGAAGTGCCTCGGGACGAGTCATAGGTGCGTTTTGGGGGCATGTTGGCCCTTGGTTATGGAAATAAGATAATAAAAAGGAAGAAAAGGAAAAATGAAAACTACGCAAAAGATACAATGACTATTACTGGGTTGAAGTAAGAAAAGAGAAAAAAAGGTGGAGCGAAGTCTGAGAAAGAAATTCGTTGGATGAGGAGATTGAGGATGACAGATCAACAAGAAAGAAGGATCATGGACAACTCATAAAGAAGAAAATTCCACCATTAGATGCTTTGGAGAACCACGTGAGAAGGAAGGAAACCTAGGTTGGCGAAGCCCTGAAAACGTGGGTCAAGTTGACGTAGGGTTTTGACACCTAGGTTTCAGCCTAAGGATGTCGGTGAGTGATTGTAAGTTATAAATAAGAACCTACATGAAGGAAGGAGGTTCAATCTAGTAGTTGTCATTGTTGTTACTATTGTTATTGTGTGATTGAGTGAGTAATATCGAGTGACAGAGAAGTGTTGAGTAAGAGAGCCTTCTGTATTGTAAGATCTTCAGCTAGGTGCGAAGACTAGTTCTACAGCTGGGTGCAAAGACCAGTCCTGCAGCTAGGTGCGCAGGAAGGGGAGAGATAGAGAGAAGAAGAAAGAAGATCTGCTAGCTAAGAGCGTAGACAAGAACTGTATGTTTCATCTTAATACATTATAAAGCATATTTATGTGGACGTATCCCTAGAGAGAGGGTGAACCATGTATATTTTGTGTTATGTGTGATTGATGCTCTGTTCTTGTCATTTGATACACTATTATTACATTAATGTGGTAGATCTGATAAGATGTGGGATACATCTAAGATGATAATTGATATGTTGTATTGTTCTAGTGTTGGATCCACTTGATCGTTCCCTTGGTTGTAAACACCTCTGTCCTACAACCCCCCCATAGCTGCTTCGGGTGAGACTGCATCTGGGTGCAAAGAGCATAGACAAGAACTGTATGCTTCATCTTAATACATTATAAAGCATATTTATGTGGACGTATCCCTAGAGAGAGGGTGAACCACGTATATTTTGTGTTATGTGTGATTGATGCTCTGTTCTTGTCATTTGATACACTATTATTACATTAATGTGGTAGATCTGATAAGATGTGGGATAGATCTAAGATGATAATTGATATGTTGTATTGTTCTAGTGTTGGATCCACTTGATCGTTCCCTTGGTTTTAAAAACCTATGTCCTACAACCCCCCCATAGCTGCTTCGGGTGAGACTACATCTGCTTTGCAGGTGTAGCCGAAAGGGCCAGTAGTTAGGGCTTGTTGGTATGTTCTTGGAGCTAAACCCTAGGTCTGCCCCTATGACAACAATGATCATTAAACTTGGAAGATGCAATATAGGGCCTGATCACCTGTCTAGATTAGAGTTAGGATAAAGTGGTGGAGCAGTCGATGATTAGCTCCTAGATGTAGACCTGTTTTGTAACAATCCTAGTTAAATAGTTTCTTAAGGTTTGTCAATAATAGTTAATTAAATAATTAACTGTCCTAATTTGTATTAGTTAAGTAATGATTAATTATTAATAATATTAATTAATTAATTAATAATTTATTTATTGATTAATTAACACATTTAATGTTGGGTAACAAATTAAAGATTTAATAACTTTTAATTCATTATTAGAAAACTTAACGTATGAAAGATAATGCATTGAATGGATGGATAGGGTATTGAATGGAGGGATAAGGTATTAAATGGAGGGATAAGGTGGGTGGCATTAAATGAAGGGAGGAGGCGATGAATGGAGGTGGGATATGAGGAGGCAGAGGCATTCGGGAGAGGGACCTTTGGAAATTTGGGGGAAGAAAGCAACATTTGGAGATTAGGGACTGTATGTGTTTGTTGGTTTGATATTTTTTGGTTTGGAGTTTTGGTGGATTGTTACATGGGTGCACCAAGTTGCTGGGAGTTTTGGGATCAGGGGCTAGGAATCCTCACGGAATCCTGAAGCTAGGGAGTCAGATAGGCTCTGTTCCTAGCTGGCAAGGAGGAAGGATTCGGTTTTGGGCAGAGTTGGGCAGCAGCAGTGAGGACAGACGAAGATTGGAGAAATAGCATCAGACTAGCATCAGGCAGAGGTATGTAATTTCATGAATTTGTTGTGTTATGTGGTTTTTAATTAAATTTACTTTTATGATGTTCATAAATTTAATTTATGTTGAATAATCAATGATTATAGGTTAATGATGAAATTGTACAGCATATAATTTTCTTTATTCTTTATTTTTGCATGTGTTTTATAAGGCTCTGTGGGGACAGAGACCTTACACATGGTATCAGAGCTGTAGTTCACAATATAGAGCCTTAAAGTCCTACCTAGAACTAAAATGTAAAATTTCAAAAAAAAAAGGGTATATATCATCCAATTTAATGAACTAGAAAGAGTCTCTTAATCTAGGAGAAAAACTCAAAAATATAATTCCCTGTAGAGGTAAATTCTTCTCTTTTCTGTTACAATAAAAATGGCTTAAAATGACAATGGCCTATAATTAGGATGGAACTAATTTCCCTAGTAGGGAAGAAAATTCCCCAATATACAAGTCATTTAACCTTGATGAATCCTAAGAGACAAGTAACCTTGAAACCTTAAGAAAACCCTAAAAATAAAAGAATGAGAAGTGTGAATCCCTCATAATTTCAATTCTATGTTCACTTATTCAAGTCACCTTCACACCTGTAAAAGTGCTGACCTCCTGCAAGAAGTAAGAAGGACAGAGAATAAAGAATATTAGGTTCAGAAAAACTTAAAAAAAAATGAAAGAATATATAGCCAAATAACCATACGTAAAGGAAAAGAAAAGAAAAAATAAAAAATAAAAGTGCTCATACACAAGTCACAAGTCAATACATAAATCACACAAACCCAGCAATGAATATATTTGGAGTAAAGCCAGCGCCCAAGCACCAGAGCCAAGCACAAATGGGTGCCTTATTTTTCAGCTTCACGCATCCATCTGCCCACAACTCCTCCAAATATACCAACGTTTCCATACTTGGAAAACTCTTCTAAACGCACCCAACACATCAATTCTCAACATCCAATTTAGCTCCCATAGACCGAGAACCAGGTTGCATAAAGATTGTGTGTGCTCGAGTGTTATAATCTAAACCTAAGCCATATCACATACCAAAGTCCACACATTAATTTACAAAGCCCAATGCTGAGCGCCAATCCCTTCCTTCCCATATGTCCCACAGACCGAGCACCAGGTCGCAAAAGAGAAGCACTCAACACAAGTTTCGAGCTAGGAACCAAAGTCCGAAAACACACAAGACCAAGCATCAAGTCTCTGAAGGAGCCCACGGGTCAGATAGCACATGGTATCATAATCCCACAACGCAAGAACCAAGCCCGTAGACCATGCACCAAGCCATGAGAAGGAGGCAAAGGAACCAAGCCGCAGACCATGCACCAAGCCACGGGGAGGAGGTGTAGGAACCAAGCCCGTAAACCATGCACCAAGCCACGAGGAGGATGCACAGGAACCAAGCCCGCAAACCATGCGGCAAGCCAGGGGGAGGAGCCCACGAGCCAAAAACAACCCACAATGCAAAACTCATGCGCCCAATGTGCCAGCGCCAACACACAACAACAAATCAGCGCCCAAGACCAAGCACCACGGCCAAAGGCAGGAACCCCACACTGTACAGAGAAGAAAGAAACATGTTTTGGTCCCAACAATCTACCTGAGATCGAGTCTAGAGGTCCAAGTGTTCAACAATGGAAATGCAGCCATTCATAGCATATATCAAGCACTAGAGGAACCAAGAGTTGAGTTTAAGTGTAAGCACCAAACACAGGCCAGGAGGAGGGAGCCCGCAAGGATATAAAACCCATGTACAACGCATCAGCGCAAGACAACACTCAAACCACACGTAAAGCCACACAGAGGAGGATCCCATGGAGACAAGGTGAGGTGTGCTACGCACCAGCACACAAAAAAACAATGCCATTGCCAGCATCAAACACACATAGCGCAATACAAAAAACAATCCAACGCCCTTGAGCTAGCACCAAACACCGGACTATAACTATTTCAACACAAGTTCAAACACACAATACACACAATACATAAAATTCCATGCAATATCATACAACAAACAAGCCAACGCCCAAGTCAAATGCCAAGCCACCGAGGAACAGAGGGAATGCACCACTGTGCTTGATGCGCCCTCCATTCCTGGAACTCGTGGATATGAGGTTCGACTAAGCACAGGGATGGCCATGGTCATCGACCTCATCCTTCACCTCTGTAGAGCGTTTGATGAAAAAAAAAAAACAAGAATGAAAAGGGTCGTTTGAGGCTAGGGTTCAAGGAGATAAAGGTGAGAATAATTTAGGGTTGATGATGAGAGCCTTGAGAAGGAGGGCACGTGGACCTCATGCACCCATGATGCCCGAATTCAAATAAAAAAGGAAAATTTTGTTTATTTTTTTCTAATTTCTTTTAAAATTTCTCTTATTTAATAATTTTTTTTATTTTTAATTAACTCTTTTTAAAATTTATTTCAAATTATGTTTTTTTTTATTATAGATCGTATAAAATTTGTTAAAAAAAATGTTAATTATAAAAAACAATAATAACTATATAATAATAATAAGGTTATATAAATATATATATAATAAGCTTGGAGTCCATGGGTTTTGAACCCACGACCACCCACCAAGCCCAAGCCTTAAGAAATGATCAAACACCAACACACCACACATATCGCTTTTACAAAATAAATTCATATATAAATAAATTAATAGTAACAAAGTACTATCCTGAAGTATAATCTCCAATTATCCAAGTTAACCAAGCACTGAGTTCCATGCCCACAACCATCGAGCCAAGCGCCAAGCCCTTCCATTCCATTCCACAAGCCAAAGCCAAGCACCAAGCCCGCAAGGGAGTATATTGTGCATAACGTATTAACATTATAAAATTTTAATGTTAATAATGGGTTTAAAACCTATGATTATTAATCATATATATTTCCCTATGATTAATGAATGTAATAGTGTAACTTTATAATTTATAAAGGTTAAAAGTCCTTGTAGAGTAGCGGGAGTTTGCTGCATGTTATGGGGAATAGTAAGGGTAGAATAGGGGTATAATAGAAAGCACCATATAAGGGATCTGATGCACTGTGGTGAGTGTGGTACAGTGCTAGCGTAACTACCAAGCGAGAGGGTCAATAGTTTTCTTAGGCGAAGACATCAAGTTTAGATGCTTTAACCCTAACCTAGCCACCTCCACTAAAGAGAGTAACGTCTGTTTACAGACAAGTAAAAAAAAAAAACTTATGCCTAACCCTGTTTTCTAGTTTAAGTTGCGCAAATGTGAAATGTCCTTGAACTCAACCTGACAAATTTAGTTGATGTAGTTTAAATTACACAGGATGGTTAGGACTCGAGGAAATCGAGGCAGAGGGGCATCGTCGCAGGGACTGCCAGCACTGCCACAACCATCGCCTGAACTAGCTCTCATACTGTGCTCTTTGGATGCCATAAATGAGACTTTAAAAGGACGTCAACCAGCAGGGATGGAAGTGGAGCCACCACCATCTGGAATGGGTAATCGAGAAGCGTCGAGGGATTCAGGGGGAGGAACTCCACCCGAAGTCATCACTAGAGAAATGTAGAAGATCAAACTTCCAGAGTTTGTCGGGGGTCATGCCAGTGAACGTGCCGAGGCATGGTTGGAAGGCATGACAAGGTGTTTTTCCTTAAGAGACTATGCATCCACTTCAAAGGCGAAGATAGAAATTTATCAGTTGAGAGACAATGCCATGAACTAGTGGGGCAACCTGGAAAGGAAACTGCATCTTACCCCGGACACCGTATCTTGGGAACTTTTTGAGGAGAGGTTCTGAAGGAAATATCTGCCATCTTACTATGAGGAACAACAGGTAGGAGCGTTTCATGCTCTAGTATAGGGAAACAAAACCGTATAAGGATATAAGATCAGGTTTATGGAATTGGTCAAATATGTTTCATACATGGATAATGACCAATGACAGGAAGAAAGCTTCATCTATAGGTTAAACCCTAAGATAAGGGCTATGGTGCGGATGTGGAAACTGTCTTCAGTAGCGAAAGCTGTGGAAAATGCGCGTTATGCAGAGGAACACATGAACTTAATTGGAGGTACGAGACCAACCTTTCCACATAGTCCTAGAATTGTGGGGAAGGCCCCTAGGACATTTCCCAGGGGAGGGGGCTCAAGGGAACCTCCATATGGTAATAGAGTCACACCAAGGAAAGTAGCCACATGGATTTCAATGGTAGCAAGTGCAACATCTTGTTCATCACCAATGATGTAGGCAAGTTCACAACCATCTCAGGGAGCAAATAGTAGGGGCAGGGGTTCCAGGGGAAGGAACTCATTTCAGAGACAGTCACAGAACAGTGCGCAGGTTCAATCCCGTGTTACCTGTTGGGGATGCAGAGGACCCCATTATCAGCGTGACTTCCCAGAGTTACAATCAGGATTTGTGTATAGATAAGGAAAGGCCCCAATGGGAAGAGCAAGTAACAACCACCACATTTACAGAGCGGTTAATAATCACCGGGAAAAACATCAATCCATGGTGGTGGAGTCATCAGGTACGTTAAATCATAACAATGTTAATATTTTATTTGATTCTGGTGCTACAGATAGTTTCATTTTTCCATCTGCATTAGAAAAGAGTGGGTTGGCAGCCTACGAGAATGATGACTTTAATCAAGTCGAGATGGCGTCGAGGGAAAAACAAGTGGTAGGACCTAGCATCGATAATTGTATATTAGACCTAGGAGTGTGTACTACCAGGTTGAAAATATAGTTCACTGCTCTCGAGGCATATGACCTAATCATTGGAATGGATTGGTTAGAAGATCATCGAGCTTTGGTAGATTGTTTTGCAAAAATGGTGCTTTG